>JACCIY010000264.1:0-195739 GCA_025506505.1 Flaveria sonorensis
TTGGTTGAAGCGTCAACCATCACGCCCTTTATTTATGGAATGGAAAGTAAATTTAATGAAAGAATTACGTAATAATTCATTAAATTTCATATAAAAAAGATTTACATGTATTACGTCTAAACTTGCACTCTAAACGCACCTCATTTATACAAAGACTAACAACATTTTCAAGCTAAAATTCAGAGACAGATATAAGTGCAGTAAATATAATATTAATTGAAATATAATATAGTATTAAGTGAAATTAGTATAATATTTTCTACAATTTCAGTTATTTTAATCGATTAAAGAGTAACACTTTCAACCGCCAGTCATGACTCATAGTAGTCAATACTCAACACGTGATGCGACCACGATAACAAACCAAACCCAAATATTTACATTCCTCGTAAAACCAAGTTAGCATCAAACTACTTATTATTTTGAGAGGGTCTCGCCAGTAGCAGTCTCCTTAAAACTTTCTTTGACGGACTTAAAGCCACCGTCACCGGTGTTTGCTTCCATTGCTCCGACTTTCCCTTCTCTCTCTCGCTGGTCTGGCTAGAGACTCCTTGACTCGCTTTTTCTTCCTCCAACCGTTTGAATTCGTCTAACGTCGAAGGCGCTCTCTCGTGTTGATTGTTCGTCTGTGCTTCTTTCTGGCTATATCCCTTACAACATCAATTTCAATACATATAATTCGAATATTGGCAATCATATTAAGCACAGGTGGTTGAAATATGGTTCAATCATGCCTAATTAAAAATAAATAATACTCTCATGTTCATCGAATTGTATTTCGGTTCCATAACATTTGGATTTAGAGATTTTGAAGCTGAATTTGATTCAAATTGTAGCAGAAATTCATGTTAATTCGACAGGTTTCAATTCAAAGCTTCATATTCAAATGAAATAATTTTTTTATTTTATTTACAGAGGTTTAAAGTTCACGCAGTGACTTTTATTTTGAAAATAATATCATAATGTTTTGTGGAGAGCCCGCTCAACGAGCGGGGACTTAGAAAGCATGTCACGAGTAAAATCCGCTAGTTGGTTTAAAAATAGTGCTAACATGTTGTCTTTAAATTGGTTATCTTGATGTAATTTTTTCTTTTGATTCGTATGTACTACATGTGCTTCTAGCATCCAGCTAGTTGGTTTTAATAAAATCCGTTGGCTGTTTAAAAAAAAAAAAAACCCGCTAGTTACACCAGCGGAATTAATGTCTGAAAAGTTGAAATCAGCTCGTTAAAGCAGCGAACACTCCATAACCATTATCACCCATTATAAAACCATTTTTAAACCGGAAACCATCACACGAACTCTAATTTCTCTATAAAAAAAAGTGATCATGAACTCGTGATTATCAAAGCTATGATGGAAACATCTTTTAAATACAAATATATCCTATAACAACTCCTAAACTACACATCATACATATAATGTTACACATGTCATAATAAAACTTGTAATCTCTTTAAAAATATTTTTTTTTTGTCATTAGACCACCAATCCAGTATCAGCTAGGATAGAATTACCTTACGGAAAGAAAGGGCGGTGGAGGCGGGGCGGCGAAGGAAGGGTTGAAGGAGGTGGGTGGGAGAAGAGGTGTAGAGAAGGTAGAGAAGTTGACGACGACCCATCGAGAGAATTAAACAACTGTGGCCGGAGATCGATCAAAAAGGATGATTATTATTATTATTATTTATGGTACAACTTATCCCCTTGTGCATCATGAAGATGACGTCAGGCCTTAGTGAGAGGATTGGGCAACTGACACCTCACCTCTACGAAGCCACGTGTACTGACCACATGTAGCTGCATAACCATCTACGAATAGCAATTTCATTCTCTAACTTATCTTGAACTAGCAAAATAAAGAGGGGGTTTAGTTCGGTAAAAAGAAGAGAATGATAAATGTTAATACTAAATCATAACGTTAATGTTAGATGTTAAATGTTAAAAGTAAAAGCTAAAATTTAAATGTTAATAAAAGTTAAAACACTATATTATTTATATATACTTTAAAGGTCATATAACAAACTCTTAAAACACATAATACAAGTTATTTATGCATAATATTTTTTTTCTTTTAGTTACTTTTGACTTTTAGCATGTAGTATGAGTTAGTTTTTTTTTTATTATAACCCCTCAAGTTTAAATATATATACATTTTATATCCTATAGTTATATAAATGTATTATTTGAAATATTCACAATTTTTCTTATAAACTTTAGTGTTTTAAAAAATTTTGAATTCAGCACTACGACGTGCTTATCTTTATTTACGAGTTCAATAAATTCCAGCGGTGTTGTGTGTTAGAATGTACAACTCATCAAAGTACAAAAGTATAAACTCTCAAAACTAGTTTTAAAATATCGATTCTTTTACAATTTACTTTTGGTTTGCTCCTGGCTACATATATAAGTAAAATGTGACTACTAAAAATTCATGTCCGAACATCAATGAAAATAATTTTTTCGCAACCTTAAAAACATAAGGGTTAAAAATATTAGCTCTGATAAAAATAAAAGCATGAACAAATGAATTTACAAATATTATATTTTAAAAGTTTAGGAGTAAGAGAAAAGAAAATTATAAAATAAGCGACACTTTATATAAGTTTTAAGGACTTGTGCGTTTGTACTCCAACGCGCAAACTTTCGGCATAGTTTTAAAGTTATTTTTTCATGGTTTGACATCTCCACCGTGATGCGGGGTCTTAATACTAGTTAAAAGCTAATTAATAAAACATAAACTCTAACCGTCAACTCAAACGGACTGTAATTGAACAAATTTCAGTTGTATTGGAACCGGTTGTCGAACTTTAAATAGAGTTTGAATTTAAGGTTTAGAATTAGGTTTTAGCATTAAGGTTACTTGTGTAGAGTTTGAGGAGCCGATTGTAACCTCGTTGGAATTAATCAAATCGAATTTTCACCACGGTATGTTCTCTTTTCTATAGGTGTTTCCTAACGACTTGCCCCATAGGGGAATTTAATTTTTTTTCTACAAATATATTGTAAATAAAATTATATGTATTTTTTTATATATTAGCTTAACAAAATTAAATATCAAAGATTCTTCTTATCTTTGCTATAATTTAGGAGACAGACGTGGTTTAGGATTCGAATCCCGGATATCTATTAGACATAATCCAATTTATATAATATAAACGCCTTGGCATCTCCTTTTCTAAACTAATTTCAACGAGATATTGCAAGCGGCTAATCGGAGTTTTGTCACTAATCAGGTAAATTACACATTAACTTTCGAATTAATCATTATTTTAGGGTTGATTTAATTACAGATTTTGTTTTCAGTAATAGTTATAAATCGCAAGTAATTCATCTGTGTAGTTGATTCTAGAGGTCTTAACCTGTTTTGTTGTCCATGAGTTGCCATATAATTAATATACACAAGTTTTGCTTTTTCTTTGGCTCTGCCATGCATGTAGCATAAGAAAATTATAATTTTTGGTTAATATGATCCAAACTCGGAAAAAAACAAGAGGCGCGGCGCTTTTGATAGGCAACGCGCGCTTGTCAGGCCGCGTGGGCATCACGGGGCGATTACTAGGCAACACGGGCATCAGCGGCTTGCTAGGCAACATAGGCATGGAGCACGATTGCTAGGCAACACTGACATCAAGGCTCACTTGTTTTAATCACCTTATAAACTGTAGTTTATAAAAAAGATAAATTGTCGTTTACATGGTGTAAACTAGAATATACTTTGTAAACTTTCTCTCTTTTGTAAACTACACTTTACATTTTATAAAAAACATACGTGTAAACCCAAACTATTCTCTTTATACATCATATCATATGTATTGTAATTCATTGTACAAAACTAATAAATTATCCTTCGACGTTGGTAACACCGACCAAACCATGTAAATTCTGGTGTCATGTTTTCTTTATTATTTGTTACTGCGTGTTTGTTGTGAATCACTTGTTCCGCTGCTGTCGCAATGTGCATTTGCAAGAAACAAAAGGAAAATGCAAAATCAAGAGCTGCATGAGCACAACCTGCAATTTCAGCAACACCACCAGCAGTTCAAGGACCTGCAGTGTATGCAGTTCAGCAGTTCCGCCAGCAGCTGCGGCCGGAGCACCAGCGGCAGCGGCGTCACGAGGAGTTTCAGCAATGGGAACAGGATTATCAGCAGCAAAGGCACCTGCAAAAACAACAAATTCAGGAGGGTAAAAGATCATCTCTTTATTCTATTTGTCTTTGTAAAATTGGGTTAATCTTTCTGTTTATATTAACGGTAGTTTCTGAATATTTTTATATCAGAGGGTTATCGTGATTGTTGCTGATCAAGACCAAATCCAAGCATAAGTAGAATAATTTTAAGTAGTTTAGAAGGGGGGTAGATTCAGTTAAAAAACATGTCTTGCTTTCTTATTATAATTTCGTGGTTTTAGGATGTATATGATTTACTTTTCTTTTGTAACCACACATACTTCCATAGTTTTTTTTACACATCATTTTTAGGATTGATTGATTTGTTTCTTGCAGTTTTTTATTATTATTTGAGATTGTATTTACAAGCTAATCGATTTGTTTTTCTTTTGTAACCACACATACTTCCATAGTTTTCTTTAAACACAAAACAACATTATTAGTATAAGATTGAATTGTTTCTCTTTTTGTAACCATACATACTTCCGTAGTTTTTTTTAACACAACAACATTTTTAATATAAGATTAATTTGTTTCTATCATATTATTCTTCTTCAATTTCCAAGTTGGGAATGGAGCGGGTTCAGTTAAAAAGGCCAATGAAATTGGTTACCAAAGTCTCTTTCAATCAAACACATTCTTTTTTAATTAAACTAGCAAAGTCCTAAAAACCATCATGTTATTTGGCACCCCACCTTGAAAAAAATACTCATAAGCATATCATGTTTGCTTTCATTTAAATTACCCTGTCTTGTGCACTTTGAGATTTTTGGTGTTTTTATTTCATTTGTAAGTTTGGTTAGATGATCTGTTTAAGTTACCGGTACATCACCTCCATCAACGGTACACCACCCACACTAATATGAGTCAAATATAGTTTTATGATTTGTGTTGGTATTAGGGCTGTTCACGAGCCGAGCCGAGCCGATCCGAGCGAAGGTATGCTCGAACTCGCTCGGATTTAAAATCGAGCCGCTCGGATTGGATCGAATTTATAAAAGCAAGCGGAAAAGTCATGCTCGTGCTCGGATCGAATTTAACCGAGCAGCTCGGTTTCGCTCGGTTTTATAGCAAATTTAGCATAACAATATACATACCGGCTCCGTTTAGCTCGGTTTTTCATTCATTCAAGAGTTTCAAGTTCTGATAACAAACCTAACAAGTTAGCAAAAAACCATACGAAATAAAAGTTACATAAAATACAAATTCAAACACATTAAATTCTAAGTCAAACTTAAAATTCTTAGAAAGACAATATATTTAATATCCAAAAAGTCCACCAATGATGATTTTCACCACCATTTTCATGTCCACCTAAAAAAAAAGCTAAAGCAATGTTTAATTAAACATTTTAGACTAAACATTTTAGGCTTCAATATTATTGACAATGTACATACAAAGGTTTCATAGAAATATATACCTTTCATATCTATTAGTTGTTACCACACTCATCTGGAATCAAGACATCAATCTCCAATTTTTTTTCTTCTTTTGTAGATTTCTAGATATTAAAAAAATACAAAAAATATTAGTTTAAAGTATAAAATAGAAACAAAGAAAATATGAATATAAACTTACTCCTTTGTACATACCATTAATGTCTACAAAATGTGGATGCACATCAGAAGAATTCTTTCTCTTCTTTGTACATACATCATTCTTATCTTTCAGTTCATCAACTAGCTCGACACTTTCTCCGTCACTTAACTCAACATTAGAAGTCTCAATTCCATTCGATTCTTTTTGAGAAGACATTCTACAAAAAATACATAAATTAAGTTTAAACAAACAATACATACACATATGACATACTCTTAAATATGACTTTTGAATCTACAACGTTAAATAGGTCTAAAATGAAAATTCAAAACAACTTTGCAACGCATGTTGATTGAGATTATACCTGGCAAAACAAACCCACAAGCCTAACTTTTGGTCAGTATGGGTCTTTAGTTAAATATAATGGATTGTTTTGGGTCACAAATAACTTACTACTGGGTTTAGATGGGCTGAATGCACTCAAAGGAATAAAATGATGGGTCAGAATGGACATAACAAAATATACACACGAGTCGAGATGGGCAGTATCTGTGGTTTTCATCTTCAGTAACTCCTATTTTCTTTGTTTCTTCTTCACTGGCGCTAGTGGTTTTCTCGCTTCAAGCTATGGGATGCAATATTAGAAATCAAGGTTTGTCGTTGGTTTCTTCTTCACAAACTTTGTTTATAGTTTGTTTTTTTTTACCGGAAAGCCATTGATTTCAGATTTCATGGTATGCGATTTCTGCACTAGAACCTTCAATTTCAATTTCTACAAACAACATCGTTAGATTTTTGTCCAACGGTTCAAGTTTGATTTCAATTTCAGGCCTACATTTATGTGATTTCAGAATTGATTTTTGTGTTTACGAATCGATTTTAATTTTAAAAGCGTTGGTTTCTGGTTCATCGATTATTGCTTCAAAACTCAGATTGCATAAAGATAACGATTGAGCAGAACTAAAATGCCAGAAAGGGTCTGTCAATGGCATGCGTTCATCTTGATTTTGGATCATATGTTCATTTTGATTTTTGATATTTTGGGATCTACTAGAAACTTCTGAATTCTAATCAATATTCGTTTTTCCTTTTGGTATGGATTTTCAAATTTTGGTTGAAGATTGTAATTATACTCTTTCAATATTTGACAAAAAAGTCTCTTAATGAAAATTTTAATTAGTTCTTAAAAGAGCTTGATTGTTGCTGCTCTAGGTTTTGTTCATCCATCCAAATTTTATAACTACCCATTCTGACCCGTATCTATTTTTGGTCAAACCCATTCCGACCCGAACCAAAATGATCTATTTGTAAAGCAACCCATCCTGACCCGCACCCATTCTGACCCGCATTCATTCTGACCCGTCACCCAACCCAACCCGACCCACCCATTTTGCCGGCTCTAATTGAGACTAATCAAATGTCAACTAATCATATATTCAACAAGTTCTTTCAACAAGTTCTTACGTGTACCGTACATATTTAATTTCATCTTGACCAACTTCTTATAAGCTCATATGAAGAAAAAAATACAGAGAATCAAAAAACTTAGAATCAAAAAACACATACCTTCTAGTAATCCAGCCCTATACTTACAACTTAGAAATGATTAAAACAAAATAATTAAAAAAAGCTAGGGTTTGAATCTAATATAGACAAATAAACTAAAAACAAACTTAGAAATCTAACCTTACAACCTTCAAATCTTAAATGACGGCCGACGGGGTTGTGAGGGACCGGAGTTGTCGTCGGTTGTCGGTTGTCAGTCGCCAGTGGGGTTGTGGATGACGGGTTGTGGATGTCGGACGACGGGGTCGGATTAGTAGGTCAATGGGGTTGTGAGGTGAAGGGACTGCAGGGTAAAAGGGGATGCCGGCGGCTGTGAAGTGTGAACCGAAATAGGGCTGTTGATTGTGGATCGTGGACTTGTGGTGAATTAGGGGAATGGATTTTTGAATTAGGTAATGAGTTTTTAAATTAAGAGTTAAGACAAAATGTAATTTTAACCAATTTAACTACTATACGTTATATATATATATATATATATATTCGAGCAGAACCGAGCGAGCGTCGAGCGCTCGGACCTTTGCTCGTGCTCTGCTTGTTTACAAACTGATCTGAGCCGCTCTGCTTGTTTACAACCGAGCAGAATTCAAACGAGCATTTTCCGATCGATCATCGAGCGATCCTCGAGCGTCGAGCAGTTTGGACAGCCGTAGTTGGTATCAGTGATTTCATATTCTGTTTTGTGTCAAATAATTAACATGTATATCAATAAATATTACATCATGACAACTAATTTACCAAAAAATCCAAAAAAATTAATAATTCATAAACCTTCATGGCCTAGCGAAGTAATTATCATTATCAATGAATTCCCGAACAATTCTCAACCAACATATCATATAGAGCTATACTGGTGATTTAAGATGTATCATACGGCTCTATACAATACACATGAGACATGCTTAGGCCAATACGAGTCATGTGTGTTTCATAATGAGATTGTCCGTATAACACATTAAAATGTTCAAGTATCTAAACCCAAAGAAAAAGCAGAAGGCTGTAAGGTTTGAACCCATACTGTGGTTGAAGAGGCAACCATCATGCCGTTTGTTCATGGAATGGAAAAGTAAAGTTAGTGAAGGAATTATGTAATATTTTATAAGTTTTTATAGTAAATTTTTACAAAACACCTGGATACAACTAAATTTAAACTCATATAACTTAGAGCATCACCATAGTGAGAATGAAAAACATGTAAATGTGTCACTTGCCCACTTTGAAATTAACGAGTTATCACTAACTTGTTTTTATTGATTTTTAACCATTAACTTGTCGTTAAAAAAAAACCATACACTCTCTTATCTCTTCTCTCTCTTACTTTTTTCCCACATGATCATTTTTTAAGTTCACTAGGATGAACTTTTTCGCAATCTCTTTTTCATGTGAGTATCTCTCTTCATTTAATCAATGCCTCAAAACTCAAAAGACAAAGCTCCCATTGGAGGTGCTCTTGTGGGGATTTTTAGGTTAAAAGTCAAAGAAAGAAAATGAAATGAATATATTAATATATAATATTAATTAAATTAGTATTATAAAGTCTATAAATTGAAGTTGGTGATAGTTTGAGTTTTGGAAAGATATTTTTAAATTCAGGGTTGTTTGGCAACTTCTAAATGAATAAGTGCTAATCTAATAAGAGGTTTGAACCAGTAAGAGGTCTGAACCAATAAATACTGAACCAGTTTAAGTCTGTTTAGTTGGATATCTGGTTGGATATATGTGAAATCACAAATCTTTTAAAAAATTTAATTGTCTTATTTAAAATATATATCTACATAATCTTTGAGTCCCATAAGGCACACAAAATAATAAAACACAGTTCACATTCAAGGTTCAATCATAATCACTGCTTCTTTTCACCCCATCATCAAAAAGGTGTCAAATTTTCTTCAAAACCAAAATTTTGATCGTCGTCTTGGGTCTCCCCTTCCTCTCCGGCTTCACCGCCGGCAACACTGCCGACCAGACTCCTCGTCGTCGCCGTCACAGGACGACCAGTACCAGGAGGATCTTGGTTTAGGTCTGACCGAATAAGTGGTTCAGTTAGACCTCCTCTCCAGTAAAAGGTAACCAACCAAACATTCCACGTCTGATCGAGTCAAACGTGCACGTCTGACTGGGGTCAGTCAGACCCAACCAAACAACCCCTTAAGTGGATTTACTGAGATTGATAGATTTACACTTTAGTTGTGTTTCTAGATGTTTTGGGATTGGAGTTTGAGATACAAATCAAAATACAAATATTTACATTCCTCACAAAACTAAAGTTAGCATCAAACTTAGCATCAAATCGATTGGAGTTGTGTTTCTAGATGTCTTTCTCCAACCATTTGAATTCCTCTAACATCGAAAGTGCTCTCTCATGATTGATCGTTCCGTACGTTCTTCTTTCATGGCAGTATCCCTTAAAACATCAATTTCAATACTTCTCATCAGCTTATTGGCAAACATTTTCAGGCATAGGTGGTTGAAATGTGGTTCAATCACGACAAAATTAAAATAAATAATATTCTCTATGTTCATAGAATTGTAATTTGGTTCCATTTATTTGGATTTAGAGATTTTGAAGTTGAATTCGATTCAAATTGTACCAAAAATTCATGTTAATTCGATTTGATTCAAAGCTTCATATTCAAATGAAGGAATTTTTAATTTTATGAAGGATTTAAAGTTGACGTGATGATTTCTAGTTTAAAAATTATATTATAGTAGTTTGTGAAAGTTCGCTACTGTTTGACTCTAACTTGTCAATTGTATTTATTGTAACTTGTTGACTCAGAAAGCACGCCAACACATGTAGAATCCAAGTCACACACAAAGTCGATGTCCAGATTCCGCACATTAATGCAGCGGACTCTCTGTAAACAATTATGAAACCATTTTCAAACTAAAAAGCACCACACAAACAATAAAATTTTTATAAATCTAAAAAGTTCTCAAATGAAGTGATCGTGAATTCAAGATTATCAAAGCTATGATGGAAACATTTTTAAGAGTGAATATATCTTATTAGTACTCCTAATAGAGCTTAGTTTTAAGGTTTGGAATTAGGCTTTAGCATAATGGTTTCTGGTTTAGAGTTTGACGAGCCGACTGTAACGTCGCTAGAATTAATTTAATCGAATTTTCACCACGGTATGTTCTCTTTTCTATAGGTGTTTCCTAATGACCTGCCTCATAATAGAGGAATTAAGATTTCTTTTTACAAATATATTGAAAATAAAATTATATGTATTTTTTTATATATATTAGCTGAACAAAATTAAATAAAAAAGATCCTTATCGTAACATATAATTTAGGAGATAGACGTGGTTTAAAATTCAAATCCTGAATATCTCCTAAACTTAATCAGATCTATATAATATAAACGCCCTGTGCCTCTCCTTTTCTATACTCGCATAGTAATTTCAACAAGATATTGCAAGTGGCAATCGGAGTGCAATCACTAATCAGGTAAATTACACAATACGTTTCGAATTAATCATTATTTTATGGATGATTAAGAGGGTCAATTACGATTTAGTTTTTAGTAAAAGTTATAAATTGCAAGTTTCGTTGATATGTGTTTCTTTAACAGTCAACCAATACTTTAAACCTGTTTACCTGAGTAAACCCATTGTCGAAAGGCCACCATATCCGCGAGCACAGACAACACTGGTGTCCCAGCCCGCCCGCTAACTCACTAGGCTGATATTGCATCAAGTGAGACTCGAGCTCATGACCTCCGCTTTATAAAACAGTACCTCTTTCCAAACCAATTGATTTAGCACTTGACGTTCACATGTGTTGTTGATTCTAAAGTTTTTAAATTGCTTTGTTTTGTTGTCCATGAGTTGCGCCATCTAATATACATCCTTTTTAATGTGTTCATTTTTTTTGTTTATTCTTTGGCTTTACATCCATGTAGCATTAAACGTGTTTGATATGCAATATGGACATAGGGTGTGTACTTGCTAGGAGATGTGGGTATCGAGAAAGTGATTGCTAGGCAATATGGCATCAAGGCATGTGCTTGTTTTAATCATTATCCATATAAGTTTCTCATAAAAAGGTTTTCTGAATATTTCAAGAGATATAGATTAAATACATTATCTCCTTTTAAATTGTAGTTTATAAATAGGTAAATTGTCGTTTACATGGCTGTAAACTGTTATAAACTGAAGCTTACTTTGTAGCACAATTTGCTTTTTTAACTGCAATTTATTATTTATCAGAAACATACATGACGTATGGATCCAGAATCTTTGTTCCAATCCACAGTTAAGTCTCCTCTTTTAACTTTTATACTCAAATTGTCATTCTAGAAACAACACCGTTGCGGCTATCACTACTATTACTAGTACTAGTATTATTGTTATTATTTGTTTACTAATTTTAAATTCTTGTTAGATAAAAAGCTCAAAGCTAAAAACGTCTATCAGATGTTTAATTCCATACACACACAGGGAACTATTATAAAACCAAGATGACTAAACAATAGTCAAGAAGAAAATGCAAAATCAAGAGATGCATGAGCACAACCTGCAATTTCAGCAATGCCACCAGCGGTTCAAGGAGCGGCGCCTGCAGTGTATGCAGGAGCTTCAGCAGTTCCACCAGCAGCTGCAGGAAGAGCGACAGCGGCGTCAAGAGGGGTGGCAGCAATGGGAGCAGGATTATGAACAGCAGACCCGCCAACGAATGATGCAGTTGCAGCACCTGCAGCAGCAAAGGCTGCAAAAACAACAAATTCAGGAGTACGTGTCTCCCGAATTCAAATTCAAACATGAGTAGAATAATTTGAAGTAGTTAAGGAGTAAGAAAAAAAAAGCAGGGTACATTTCGCTAAAAAACATGTGTCGCTTTCTTATTATAATTTCGTGGTTTTAGGGATCTATATAATTTACTTTTTTCCTTTTTGTAACCACACATACTCTAGTTTTTTTGACACATCATTTTAGGGGTTGATTGATTTGTTTCTTACAGTTTGTTTTATTTGAGATTGTATTTACAAGCTAATTGATTTGTTTTCTTTTTAACCACACATACTTCCATAGTTTTTTTTACACATCATAGCACACACTAAACAATTTTCGCATTGATATTTGGAAAAATATAGCAAAAAGGGTATATAAGAACCTGCTGAAAACGATGAAAGTTCCAAAGTCGAGGGCTCACCTCAAGAAACAACACGCCCTGTAGAGAAGTTGAAATCTTTAAACGGGATAATCCGAGAGTCGCGATTCGCTTTTCGGTCGAAATTATTCGGTGGTTCACTTGAATATCTTAGTTAGATACAACTCAGATGTTGATCAAGAAAAAGTATGATATTATGAGTGTTTTGTGAACCATAAGAAGAAGATCAAAGAGGATTGACCAATTTCAAAGTATAAATGCTTAGATTGTATCACCATTCACCAATAGTATTACATATTCGTGGTATGCCATATATGTAAGATCAATGGCTGTAACATATCAATAATCCTAAACCTAAAATAGACGATCAAGATGGTTCTAGCGTTTAGCTTTCGTAGTATAAATTTCTCATTTTGTATAGTTTTAAGGTTAGCTCTTTTGCATACTTGTTATGCTATTACAACTTTTGTAAACTGTAAATTATAATCAAGTGAATAGTTTAAAAAAAATCATTATGTTACTTATAATCACAATCACAAGCTTTGGTGGTGAACTATGCATCCTAAACTCTGTTAGGTAGCCTTACAAATCGATCAAGTGGTGCTTTTTGTATCTCTGTTAATCTGTAGCCTATTCGTTTTTTTGGAATTGCCTACGCTGATATGCATCATCACCAAATCTACGAATACAATTGCTATTTATGAGTAAGTATTGCATGTATTTTATTAAACATGCCCTACATCTTTTTCTTTTTTTTTCAAAAAGAACAATTTTAAACATGCTCTTGTCACTTGTAAAACATAGACCACCTCTTGAGATGTTTCACCACAACCCTTATATAATCTATGAAAATGAAAATTGTGCTAACAATTTACAAGTCATAATCAAATATATAGAATCAAACATCAAATCTTTTGCGCAATATAAAACAGTAATGCATAACATAGCTCCATTCAACACATGAACCATACATACTTCAACAAGAAGTTAAGCCCATGGGTTATAGTTTAAGGAAAAACATAATACAACTTTAAGACATAAATAGTTGTAAAATAACTAAAATACCCCTAGTGCTGAACTAGGCATTCTTGCTTCCCAGCAACAATGGCTGTCTGGTGGGAACCATTGTTAAGAGCATCAACATCTTCAAGATCTTGTTCATCTTCATCAGGCAAGCTCGAGTTCTCAGTAACAGTACAAGAGATGGCTTCAAAGATCATGGCTAGCACTTCCTGGAACCGAGCCTCAGAGAGTGACACCTCAGCAAGAAGTCGCCAAGCGTTATCCTCGCTGGCACCATCGTAGTCTTGTTTCCGTTTCAACACCATGTGTCCACTGATCTCCCAGACCGCTGGGTTCACCTGGGTGTCTAGAAGCTCGGGACTCACTTCTCCTAGAGCTTGTTTTTCAGCATAACACTGTTTTCCATTTTATTTACAATATACCATTAGAAAATTTGGAAACAGACAACAGGAGTTGACAGTTAGGTAACGGGTCCGGGTCGAAACGGGCTGGTTCGACCCATGAACAATCTTTTGTATAAATGAAGCTATTCTTGAAATTTGAACCATAAAAACAGAAAATTGAATAGTAGTTAAGTTATGGGTGCCAACTTAGGAGGTTGTATGTGGTGAAAATAACCTCAATATATTATTTTTATATGATCAGTTAAAACGTAAAGTTGACCTGTAAATAAGTAGTGGATGCCAACTTAGGAGATTGTATGCAGTAAAAATAACCTTTAGCTACCCTTTTTATTTGAATCGACGTTATAATAAAGGTAATTTACACGAGTAGATGCCAAGTATAAGATACCTGAGGTAAGAGAAATACGCGAGTCCCAGAATCTGTGATAAGAACATTATAAGGAACATTGTGGTCTTGAAGGCAAATGCAGGAATCACTGACAGCATTCGATAGATCTTCGATTGAATATCCACCCTCAAAGACAAGGCCTCTAACAGGGTACTTGAGAATCTCAGAAATTACAACGCCGCCCCTGAAGTCGGTAATCTTTCTAGTGGGGGCTTTCTCGATTGGAAAGGGGACATCAAGATAATAAGCCTGAAATTTTTTATAGCATAAAGATAAACAATTATGATGCATGTCACACCATATAGACATATACTCCCTTTGTACAATAAGTATTGCTACACTTTCATTTTAGGATCAAGTTACAATACCTATTTGCCAAGTTATCGTTACAAAAGAAAATGTTGATGATATTGATTCAAGCACACAAAATTCTTGGTTCTGCTTACCAAAGTGTTATATCGAGTCCAAGTTATGATAATTTTAAGTGATTGGCAAAGAATGGTTTAGTTCTGATTATCTTTTTCTTTGTTGTTTTAAAATAGCCAAATTTGTAGAAGGTGGTAGGGGTCATAATGTAATAAAGCTGATTCTTGATATAAATGTGAAGGTTATGGAGCTACCCCTGTATTTACGGGGCTTTGTGTTTCGTCTTGATTATTTATACAGCTTATGGCGCAAGCATATAATCAGCTTATTTCACCCTATACCGGTAAACTTGTAATTTTAAATCCATCAAGTAATAATTAGTTCGATAAGCA
Organism: Flaveria sonorensis; assembly: GCA_025506505.1. Lineage (NCBI taxonomy): Eukaryota > Viridiplantae > Streptophyta > Magnoliopsida > Asterales > Asteraceae > Flaveria > Flaveria sonorensis. The sequence continues at coordinate 14,960 of JACCIY010000264.1, forward strand.
ATCTCAAACTGATTATTGAAAATAACTCATTTCACCCTAAATTAAGCAAATTATAATACACACTTTTCTTCATCTAAACGCTGAATAGTGTTTATCCGCTTTTACAAGACACAGACCAGATAAGCTGTTGAAATAAGAAATCACAAACACACCCTTAAGCAGTTTGCTTCTTCAAGTCACATGAATCACTTTGAAAATACACATTAAAACACCGCATTAACAGTCTATTTTACAGTACATATGCAAATACACAATAGATTAAAACGGAGATAAAGGTAAATTCGAACCTGAAAATGAAGATGATTGATAGTAGCAAAAGCACCGAGACTGTTGTAACCCAAGCGAAAGTATGGATTCCCAGCTTCCAATGCCATGTTAAGTGCAAGCAAAAAGCTTTCATGGTCAATTCTTTGAGGCAGACACTCAAGAATTCGAGGAATCAAAAGCACATGTCCATATTCAATTGGACTTACCTATTGGATTATAAAAAAAACAAAACAGTTATTTAACAAATTACATCAATATGTGCCTATGTGGCTTACCATGACTCTGCTTTAACGTATAACATGATAAAGATAACTTACATTAATGGCAACAACACTAGGAGAACTTTCAACATCGATAGGAGCGCTGGGATAAAACTTGACTTCACCATCTTTGCTTGCTTCAAACTGAAAAAGAATCTCTTCCTGCCCAACTTTAGTGAAGTTGAACTTGCTTCCATCAAACGGCTGAAGGACTTTATCCACTTGAAACTCAGTAGGACGCTTTTTCAGGTGGCGACCCTCGTTTAACTGAGCAATAAACCCATAATCCCCTGGAATCACCTGTCCAAATACATATTAATCATGTAGTCAACAACCAATAAGCAACAAATTTAACATATTTTCTCAATACCATCATCAAAGATTCATGAAATACAAAGAAATCGAGTTCTACCTTAGTTGAACAAGCAGTAACATCATAGCGAAACAGGCCCCTCTCCATTCGATCCTCCCACTACAAACACAAAAACAAGAAACAAAACAATCTTTAGCTTAAAACCATAGTCGAATACGTAACGATAAACCACTAGCTTTTGAATATTACCTCTCCAAGGAGAAGAGAATCCAAGAAAGCAAAAGGTGCACCCTTTTTCTCACTGGATTCAACCTTATCAGATTTTCGAAAGGCATACAAAGGCAGCTTTGCCCCTGCATCAAAACAAACCCCATTAGCACAAACTCACAAACAACAACAATTCACATAAAGGTTGAAAATTTACAATAACATGAACGAAAAAGATTAAAAGAAAGATATTAAAGCATTTTAACAAACACCTGGTAAACAACATTCTCTCATGCAATTCCGACCGCACCCACCGGTGACACCACCACCACCATCCTCGACCTCCTCCTTCTGGTAATTCGACACCACAGTAGGAACCCTTTTGATCCTCAACATCTTCTTTAATCACGTACGAACAACAACCCCAATCTCGTACGTAAACGTTTATAATGTACGTAAAACGTATGTATAATCGTAAACCCACAAAATTAACACACAACTACACTACAATCGGCACAAACAACGAGCAAAATCGAGACCCACCACCGGCAAGAAAGAGTAAATCCGAAGGACACCCGCCTTCAGAGGGCAAAGCCCCACGTCCACCGTGCGTCGAAGGATTGCTTTCGATGGTTATAGCGCCCTTCCCACGTACCGATCGGACATGTAAAAGCGACCGCGGTGACCCGTATATAGCCGTGATGTCTGCAACTTGTTGAACCTGGGTTTTACCCCAATTTACACGACGATTTGTGGGTTCTTCGGTGGGTGAATTGAGAGGAAATCGATGGGAATTGGGGTTATATAGGTGTGTCGCCGGATAATGGTGGTTCGATGGGGTTGTATGGCTGAGGATTTGCCGTGACGATGGTGATGATTTGAGTGGTTTTGAGTGATTTTGGTGTGAATGTGAAGTTGAAAGTGCTTGTGGGTGTGATTTGAAGGAAGGGGAAATGAACACACAACACCATGATCACGTCGTTATCGGGAATAAATATATATTATTTTTAGTAGCTTTTAGTTATGGTATAGTTTTCAAGATCCCAACGGATCCCAACCGTTAAAGTGCATGTTTTTTTATGTAAGGGTGTTTACCGTTCGGTTTAAAACTTTGAAGTTATTCAAGTAGGTTGCTGGGTTGGTTTTGTGATCGGTTTTTACTTTTTATTATTAGGTTGGTTGGTTTTTAATTTGTTATTAAGTTAGTAAACAGTTAAAAGGACAACAGTTACAATTATTTTTTAATTTGTTTTTACTTTATATTAAGTTACTAAATAAACATAAAAGTGAGGTCGAACCGAAACACAACCCGCACAGGATATGATTTTGATTTGGGTTTCACATGACATGAATAAGTATATGGGTTGACACGATTGACACCCCTAAATTCTTTAGATGACACTAGGTTCGTAAAATGTTTAAAAGAATTAGAATAAGGATATTCTAGTAACAAGTTTTTTTTCTAATGTTCTATTAAACTTACTAATTTAAAACATTCATAGTGGATTCTTTATTTTTATTCATATACTTAAATTAAAACTCACTATTTTTTCTTTTTTTTTTAATTAAATAATATTTTTTATACCATTATCATTATTTTTTTTCTCTCTCATCCACTCACAACCATTTTAACAAATATTAAAAATTTATATATATTGAAATGTGATTCCACAAATATACAGATGAACAGTAACGTTTTCTCTCTTATTACTCACACTCACTCAAAACCATTCCATATAATATAGGAAATACACTTACATGTTTTTAGGGATTCCACCGTGAATGCTCTTTATAATGACAAAATCACTTAAGTTTTAATATTGTTTGTTATTGTGAAAATCTTATATATTGTTAATGAATCTTAAAATAATCTAATTAAAACATATATGAAACTTGATTGTTTTTTTTTTCAAATTTAACATGAAATAAAGAAAAGTATAAGAAAATAGTTCATTAAATCATAATCCATCTTCACATAATAAACCATAGATGAAACTTCGGTGGTTTTTTATACTTAATAGAAAAAGTACAAGTTAGATTGCAATGATACGAGTGGCTTTGAGTGATTTTGGTGTGAAATTGCTAGTGGGCATAAATTCAAGGAGGGGAAACGAACACACAGCACCATGTTCACGTCGTTATCAGGGATAATATATAAATTTTGTAGTAGTTTTTAGTTGAAAGTATGGTTTTCAAGATGCCAACTGATCCCAACCGGTTTAAACCGCGTATCTTTAGGCGTGATGATTCATGGTTCTAGGGGTGTGGTTTTTAGTCTAAACCGAATTAAATCAACCCAAGCATAAACCCGAGCAACCTAACCTGATTATATAAATGATTTGGTATTTGGGTTGCCTTTGTGAGCGTCGGATCAACCTGATTAACCTGAATCTTATTTTTTTTCCATAATTTTTATATATGTGTGTATATATTACATATGAGTATGCTAGTGTTTACAAGATTTGAATTACGGTTTTCTAAACTTTGGATGGGGTTATAATAAAAATGACATTTAATATAAAAACTTAAGAAGGATTGTGAACTTGACACATGTACTTCTATTGTTTCAAAGATGATGACATTTTAGTCACTATGTCATATACGTCAGTTAATTTTGTTTTATACGTTTATTGTGTCATACATTTTATGAATTTATCTAATACATTAAAAACAATAATAAAATAACATAAAATGATATAAAACGTAAAACTATGATAAATTGTCTTATTGTGTTTTTTTGCTCATCTTTGGGTTTTTCTAGATACAATGAGATTTGAAAAATACATTGGTGAATAACATTATTGTACGCCTCTAATTATAATACATAATGATAAGATAAGAACAAGTTTATATAATATCTAAAAAACAATAATAAAAATAACATAAAATGATCTAAAACGTAAAACACAATAATAAATACATATAACAAATAAAGAAAACTATTGACATAATGAACTGATATTTGACACATTGACTTGACATATTAGACAAAATGATATGATATATTTGATACAATCACTAAAATGGTTTTCCCTTTAAAACAATAGAATGATACATATCAAGCGTAAAACCCTTTTTAAGCTTTAAGATTAAATACTCTTTATACTATAATCTTACCCATATTAACAGCTAGTTTAGAAACCCATGATTTACACGATTTTATTTAAATATTAAATCAATAGTTAGTAATTAATATTTAAAAGTTATATTGCAATATTTTTTAAACTATCTAAAGTAATAATGATTCGAATTACGTACAAGTAATAATATAATAATAATATTTTTTAAACCTGTGTTTCTATAAAACTTTTGTTTACAAAAATGATATTTAAACATTCCATTTTTTCTTAATTTGTTTTTTTAAAACGTCATTTAAAAAATTATTTGTATTAAAATATCATATTTATTTATTTTAAAAAAATCTCATTTTTAATAAAATTGTGTTTTATAATTTGGAAAGAATATAAATAATATCTTTAGCATTTAGTATGATCATTAAATGGATTGATTATTTTTATATGCTAATGGCATGTGAGATGAAGAGTGTGAAAGAATAACATATGACAAAACTTTATTTTGCATCATTAGAGATTGGATTTCCATCATGCTAAGCACCCAAACAAAGAAAACGGTGAAGTTGGATAAATTTAAAAGAAACAAAACTCGAATTTTAAAATGGATAATGTTTAAGTGAAATAAAACTTGAATTCTATAATAAATTTTTTTGCTTCATATTTAAAAGGTGTGAATTTAACAATCCAGAAATAAAACGTGAATGTCATGCATTAGCAATCTACGGATCAACTCAAATAGAAGAATTAAAAGCTTAAGAAGCCTACCGTGAAATCAAACCTTGTTTGTTCTAGTTTTACCTTTAGTATCAAATATCACTCAAGGTTTTAATATTATTTTGTTATTATGAAAAACTTTTATAAATGTAAACAAATGTTATAACAATTTAAATGTAAAATATATGAATCTTGATTACTGTTTAGTATATTTTTTTTTAGTTTTTCCCCCCTAAATTTTAACTGAAGTCAACAATAATTATGAAGAAAAAACCTTACTACATAATAATTAAGTTTTATACTTGCTTTTTATCATGTATATCTAATTAAGCCCCTTGACTTTAAAGAAATTAAATATTTATAAAATATCTTAACAACGGAGCAAATTAGCAATAGTGAACTTAGATGGTTTTTATAGTTAGTAAAAAGTACAAGTGATTTTATTGAAATAATATTAAAACTTATTGTTATTTTTGTGATTTTATCCCGATTAGAATATACCAAAAGAATTGAAACTTATTTCAATTAAAACTTAAGGACTTATTTGGTTTATAAGATTAAAGGATAAAAAGACAAAGTTATCCTTTACCCTACTCTTTAGATGCTAAATTCATCCCGAGTCCCAAGCTAATCCCCTCTTCTCTAATTTCGGCTTTCGCCTTGACGATCATGTATGTCTTTGATCCATTAGCCCTCAGTCAAGAGCATCGTCACTCTCTCTTTCCCTGAAAAAAACTCAACCCTCCCTTCTTTTACTTAACCAGTCAGTCCTTTTTTTTATCCCAATGACTGTTCGAGCATATTGAATTGAAAAATCATATTGAAAAATTTTGGGACAAATGAGGAATGATTTTGGTACCAACCTTCGTTTGGTTTGTTTGAATATGTGAAGAAATTTGGATTCGATTTATTCAAGAATTAAAAAAAAATGATTCATTTTATTTATCTTTGTATTCATTTGACATGCAAACAAAAAGTGAAGATATATGGGTTAGTTGTATAGTATTCCTAACGGAATGTTGGATATTCCATATAAGGATGCGAATGAATTTTAAAGAAAAAACATATAATTACTCTATAATTAAATTCTATGATAAATGAATAGTACCAAAGAATATTAATATGTTGCTATCTTTTATGTATTAGCATCTATAATTAAATTCTATGGTAAATGAATAGTACCATAAATATTTTAGGAATTTTAATATGTTGCTATCTTTTAGGTATTAGCAGGAAGTTTTGGTTTCTACTTCATTTGATCGGACACTAGAGGAAGAAGATCCTAATGGATTGAATTGGTCTACGTTCAACCTAAATTTTGATCGAACAAGAGAAAAAGAAAGAACCCTAACGGATTGAGTTGGTATACATTTCAACTTAAATTTTGACTGGAAACAAGTTGGATCAGATATAAAACGTTTTCATTTCTTTTTACGTAAATTTAGTTCGGAAAAGAATCAAGTCGATTGTAGTTTACACCTTATCATGCTACGTACGCTGCCGCCGCAACATGCAGCGAGCTAAATAACTAGTGAATGATTATATTCCAATAACAAATTTATCATGTGTTAACAAAACAAGATTAACTAAATTAATTTCAACTCAAGTTTCACCCATCCATATGGACCAAATGTGACTCAAGTTTCACCCATCTATACAAGTAAACTGACTAGATTAGAGTAAACCAACAAAAACATTGAAAGTTTGAAACTAGTTATTTATTGAACCAAGAAGGTAAAACTCTTCTCATCATTTTAACCGCCAATCTTTCTTCTCTAATTGCAACTGATTAGCTTCGGTGCATTACTTACAAGTGTTTATGCGGTTTTACAATTATCTACTTAAAAGTAATTACATATTAAACGCACCACTACTTTTATATTTTATTCTTATTCACATTATCATTTTATATATAAGTTTATATGTATATTCATATAAGTTATATATCATTTTCTTTTATTTCTTAATTATGAATTATATTACTTCAATCCCCTCTCCCCTTTTATTTTTTAAATAAAGATGTGGCATACAATTCTTGTTTTTATCTTCTTGAAAAGTTTCATTAGAATGTCACATCCTTGAGCCACACATTCATGCGTGGTTTTGGGCCATAGGACCCTAGCAAATCACAGTCTTTTCTAATTGCATTCGTACATTTGTTTGTGGACAATTTAAATGATATTCTAGGCATGTTCCTTGTCCACCACATGATGTCAAAGATTGCATGCAATTTATTATAGTTTTACAAATTATAAGTAGGTTCCACAAATATTGGAAGATTCTTTTTTCTTATTCTAGAATGCTTAAAAATCACGTATTTATTATGTCATTTTTTTTATTTTTAAATGTGTAGTGGGATACGTGAAGATAAAATGGATACACTGTTTTATGGTTGTAGTGTCGACATGCATCACGTCTTGATTTAGAATTAAGTTTAATGATGAGCAAATTGTGAGAAGTGTAGTGACAAAAAGCAATTAGTTGCTTCAATGAACGACTCGTGCAAATAAACTAAAATATGAAAAAAATATATATATAAAGGTTAATGCAAAAGGACCAGGCTTAAGAGTACCTTCACTGCGGGGGAACAAATGAACTCAAACGCCAACGTAGCTAGATGGTCGCGATAGAGGATTCATCTGTCCGTGTTAATAAGGGCCGCATCTGGAATCAGGTGGGAAAGTTCCTAGGCCATTGTATTTTTTATTTTTGTTTTTTTCTAGGGTGTTTAGAACTATCCGTAGTACTAGTGAGTCTTATTGAAACAGAATGTTAACCGTTCATACTGATTTTAACATTTTAATTTTGACTCACTCAGAAACACTATCAAAGGGAAAACTCACTAGTATGAAAAAATTTCATTGAGTCAGGTTTACACTTGAGACTTTAGAGAATATAGATCCTAAGTTCAACATGCCATTGGTCCAATTATTGGTTCTTTATTCTTTTATTTTCTTTTGTAACATTTTATTTCTCTTATACGATAATTTAATTTATATAGAATGGTTAATTAAATTCTTATAAACCATCTGATTGTTACAAAAAGGTTAATGTGATTTAAAAAAAAAACGCTAAAAGGAGATGATGATGTAGAAGTGGAATGATGAAGCATCTTAAGAAAAATAAGTTACTTGAATATATTTTATGAATGATGCATGAATATGGATTTGTAATCTTATTTTGAAACTGATTTGGTTGAACCAGAACCGAAATACAGTATTCAAATAAGTTTGTAACCTTATAATCTCGATCCTCCCCCTCTCAAAACCATTTTCAAATCGAACGGTTTGGACAAAAACCTGATTTAACCATCTTTGACCCACTCGAACCAGTTTTAGCAAGAGCCTTATGTGTGTACGATAAACCGAAAACTGAACCATCTACTACATTTACTGATTTACACCTACCCCGTTCGTACGGATCCGTTGATAGCCCATCTCTTAGCCAGTGGGCTTATTCATTAAGGCCTTAGTTAAATGGGCTGTGCCTACATTTCTATTTTACGTAGTAACCATGTTAGCCCACTGCCCACAAATCATATAATTAAAAGAGATTGATACCATGATTAACGTCAACTCGTCAATAACACTCATCGATCGTGTTCCCGATGAAATCCTTTATTTTTATCGGTTACAATGTTTGTCGTCCGAATCATCGAGTTTTAGTTCAATGAATCTATGGAGATCTTATTGGAATTTCATTACCGATTTACCATTAGACAATTGGTGTCATAGTTGTATGAGGTTTATGAAGATTTATACTATCAACTTTCAAAGTTTAGGAGAAGAGGATATTTTGATTCTGTTATTGTGATGAAGCGGTTATTACATCGGCTGATGGATCTTCCAATCTCCGTTCTTGCTCATTAGAATCGTTTGTTTTGCCGTCAAATCTCCCTCTTCTTTTTGCTTTCGTATCTTTGTTCATCGCTACGTTTCTTAAAGTATTCACTATTCTAGTGACAGGGAACACTACCTCGTATTTGTCGCTACCAATACAGGTTCATAACATCCTATATCATAAAATGTTGTAGATAACATATATCACCCTCCTATAAACTACAGTTTATAAAAATATAAATATTTATTAACATGTTATAAAACTAAAGTTTACTTTGTAAACTGTGATTTATCTTTTTGTAATTTATAGTTTAACTTTTCTTAGAAAGATACATGATGTATAAATCCAAAATCTCATCGTTAAATAACACATGCCAGTATTTTCACCCTTGAAAGGTCACCTCACTACAGCTTGATACGAATTAAAATGTTAAAAGTTTCTTTCTAATATGTTATCCAAGTATTTTGCATAACTTTAGAGACTTTAATATATAAGCCTATTATTTTATACAAAGCATTTTAAAAAATATTAATCCTTTGTAGGTTTTAAAGTCTCATCAAAATGCCAACCTAATGGTTGACTATTCGACAATCAATGGTTTGTTTGAATATAGTCAAAAGAGCAGCTCAAAGATGGTTCACAAACATTAAAAGATAAACAAGATTCTTAAGGTAGTCTCCTACCGGTTTCAAATACTCCATAAAGTCTTACGCTATCAATCTCCCTTAAACACAATCACAAAGAAAACCACAACAACAAATCCCTAAGTTTGGATAGTAACCTGCAGGGGGTGGCGCAATAGTAAACGCTTAAGTCCTTCTACAGAGATCTCATGTTCAAATCCAGTTCCAAAGTCATATGTCCAGCTCAAGCTGCATTTTACCAAGGCATTAGTAAGTTGAGTGATATTTATGGTAACAGGTTTTCATAGTTACAAAAACAATATATAACGATAACATTGAGATTTTGCAATATCCATCATTACTAGGTTAACAGACCTGAAATATGCTAGCTAGAATATAAACAAATTAACACATAACCCAAACAAGTTTTATAACAAACCCCAGTTTAATAGTAATGAAAGAAATAAGAGCAGTTATCAGTTACCATATTTCTTTTGGTTAAACCATTTGTTCGGACTCGATATTCAGTTGACCAGCATGTGGTCAAACCCTCCGCCTCCCTGTAGAGCAACCCGAGGTCCTTGAACGTTATGAACCAACTGTTGAAGCCACCTTCTTGTTGTGGGGTCCTCCTAAAATATAAACCAAATAGGCAAATATATTAAGAACCAAAGAATTTACTTTCATCTTCAAGTAACTTATGTATTCTAACTGCTAAAAAACATGCGCGCGCACACTTAAGAGGTCGCAATATATCTAAAAATGGGTCAATTTGAGTCCTATTTCATTTCCAATGAATCAAATGTGTAGAGTTTAAAAACTTGTTTAAAAGTCTAATACATGGCTGGTTAAACATGTTGAAAGTTGCCCAAAATTACTAAACTAGCCAAAATAAAATTAAAAAGTATAATTACCAGATTGAGACATTATTGAGTATAATTTCTATAGTATGGGCCACCGACTTAAGTATGTTGCTATTTTATGACATTAGCCCTTATATAACATAGTTTATAAAATCAAAGAAAGGACAAAAACGGGTCAACCAATGTGACCCTCTTTGACCATTACCAAACCCCACCCCATTCGGACACCTGTAACTAGAACAAAATGCTTACACGAAGGCAACTGCTAAAAGTAGCATCTCGTAGCATATCTGGAAGACAACTCCTCAAAGCGTCACAAGCCCTGTAAAGTTCAAATGTTGACAAGTTTATATCATATAATATACAACCGTGTGTGACATCAGATACCGTTTTGTCATAGGTAAGGGTAAATGTGTCAACTAACCTAGGATTATCAGACAAACGAAGGTAACAGCGGATAATGTGTTTCAGAAGCCGTGAAGATGGCTGTTCAGAAAGTGCAGCAACCATATTCCCCAAAACCCTACCCACTGCAAAAAACCTTTCAGCAGTTGTGCAAATGTAATCCAACCCAACATCATCCAACAAGATCTTCTGAACTATAAATGTAGCAACCTAGGAAAATTCAAAGCTATGATCAGACTTCTAGAAACTGAAGAGGTCACAATTTTGATCCATTACTTATGAATGGGTCTATATGGGTCGTCTTTATCTCAAAGGGTCACATAAAGCAATTTAGCTAAAATATTGACTTAATTTAGCTCTTGCTTTGCACAAGGACCGAAGAGGGGCTGCATCGCTTAGCGATCTAGGAGGTTGATTCTCACGACTTGATAAAGGGATGAATCTAATACACGAGTTAAAAGTTGCCAAGGGACTAATTTTTATTCATACCTACTAAATCAGTGTTTAAAGATTTAGATTATCATTGCTGTCATGATATTGTTTATGTAATCATAATCAACACATTAATTATTTATGAAAATATGGACAAATAGTTTCATGTATCCACCAAGCTTGTTCGTATCCGACCAATATAAAAAACTTGTTTCCCAAGTTTCAACTTTAACTGTTTAACCTGTTACCCAATCCATCTTGCAACCTCTGGTTAGGTGGTCAAGGCAAAGAGAATGTGAGTTAGGACCAATAATTCGGTACAAGAAAAGGTAAATCTATAACTAAGTAAACTAACCGTTTTTGACAATTCACTGCCCATTTCCATTGTGCGCAGGCACAAAGGGATAATTTCAGTTGAAAGCAGAAAACTGATCACTTCTGTGTCATCCACCTTGTAAAAATGAAAAACCAAATTTCATAATAAAACACTTGATAAATTTGATTTTGCTTCACTGGAACGAATACAATGAACAAAAAGAAGCATTTTAACAAGCAGAATAATTGTAAGAAAAATTAACTACCTTCACAAGGGCACCAATGACACCTAAGCTAGTAAGCCTCAAATATTCAAATGGCCTTGATTTGCTTGTTGTGTTGAGGAAAGGGTATAAATATAAAGGAATATGAGCTGAAAAGATAAAAGTAATTTGATTAGAAATAAAATAGTAGAAGATAACTTATATCTAATTTTAAAATTCTAACTAAATTAGGTGGTAGCAATATAATGTACTACATGATATTTTGAGAGAAACTTTTGCACTCTTTTCTCCTCTCATATATGTGTGCGTATAGAGGGAGGGCTTTAAAGCAACTGGTAAGGTTGTTGCGTCGTGACCTTAAGGTCATGGGTTCTAGCCGTGGAAACAACCTCTTGCACAAAAGTGTAGGGTAAGGCTGCGTAATATCAGATCGCTTCGCGATCCGGCCCCTCCCCGGACCCAGCGCAAAGCGAGAGCTAAATCAAGCACCAGGTATGACCTTATATGTGTGCATAGACTTTGATTCCTTAGCTTTAGTGTATGATATCTCATTGTATGATATACGGAATACTATCTGTTCATGAAAAAAAAAGTCTTTGGAGCCAAGGGTCTTAATGAGAGCAGCCTCTCCATCCTTTTGGGATAGAGGAAAGTTTGCCTTCACTCCATCACTCCCAAACCCTACTAATACTCCAATAGATTTGTTATGAGTGGGATTTATTGGGTATGTTTGTTCGTGTGTATCCCCTCATATATGTATTCTTCTCAACTGTCATCGCAATTTCACAAAACCCTAAATTTTGGGTATTTAGACATTAACTACTCACATTTGATTCACAATTTATAGAACTTAGAAGTTACCATTCAAGAACAACATGCGTGTGTCTGGATGTGAAGCTACACACTGAAAAAAAAAAAAGAATGACTTCACTGCATCAGTCAATGATCAGGCTAAAGAAAAGAAGATCCAACCATTAAAATTAAAGACAAAGTCGACATTATGGCTGAGACATAAGCAAATGTAGAAGTTATTTAAAAAAATGACCTCAAGTCATTAGGTTTCCAACACATAATAATTGCTGTTAGGAAACAAACAAATGAGTATGAATGAACAAGTAAATAAAACACATTCCATTATCTAAATTATAACAATGAAGTGTGTAAATAAGTTGCTTTGTGTGTTTGATGAAGGTGCACAATTAAATAGGTTATGACTCATCAATTGAGTAAGATTATATTTGGATAGAAGATTAAAAGAATGGTGATAGAAAATCTTCACATGATAAAATCAATTTTACTATTATACAATAACAAAATGGCACATTATACCATTAATCATTCAATCAAGAAGATCAGATATAAAACTCTGAAGATGCAATATAAAGGTTTTAGAAGTTATTTCAGAAGGTGCACCTGAAGAAGAGCAAGTGCATTACAAACTCTGTTTGATTGAGCCGGTGTCAAATTGGGTGGTGACAGAAAGGGGTATATTGAAACAATTTCCTGCAAGCATGCAATACTTGGAATCAGTGGTGTGTAAACCATGGCAAAATGAGTTGTGCACGTCATAAAAGCAACAACATGATACAAAAGAAAATGAAACCATTATGTCAAGACAATGACAGTATAGCTTTAGTCAACTATGCATCAAAGAAATCAATACGTTTTTGTCAATAATGGAAATCAAAACATCCGAACAGTTGACACAACACAAATACACAGTATAAACAACTAAAAGAAGGATGGAAAAATAGGATAAACTAAAGAAGAGAAAGATTTTCTACTCCCATAAGACAAATATTCCCTAGAAATATACAATCGAAACTTGTATTGGCTAAAGACTGGAAGTGGTAACTTTTGCTAAAAACCATGTCCACTTCAATAAGATTTTGGCCAAACTGCATTACATTCTTCTTCCTTTCAACCACTTAGTTATTTACTATGATCTCTTCAGATCATAGTACTATGTATTTTGTAACCGCATACGAAGGTGACCTTGCAGTTCACATGAAAATACCCAAAATTGAAAACTAATGCAAGACAGACACAAAGCAAGTCCATATCCACCCCGTGCGTGTAGCGTTTTATCAGTAGCATAAAGCATACCTGTAACAGAGCAGCAATGGTACCAAAAGAATTCCACAGCAATGGAGCCAAATCTTGAAACAATTCTCTCTTCTAAAGAAGAAACAACACACAAAAAAACCAATTAAGCGATAAAACCAGAAGAACAAGAATCCCAGCCAAAGGAGAGCAATATTAAAACTAATTCCTGGTTATAAAAGATAAAACAAATGACATAATAACGTTTATAATCATAAGACCTAGTCATGGATGTTCAAAAAAGGCACGCAGACGGTCTCTGATGTGATATCATATGTGAGGGCACAATTTCCTAATTGAAACCGCAATCGATCGTATCCACACATACATACGCCAGAAAAGTCACAAATTCAATCTTGATTTCACGTTTATGAGTTGTAAAATCACATAATCTTACCCTGAATCATCGATATGATCCCTAAAAGGTTGAACAAAATGATCAACTATCCACCACAATCAAAGTGAACGAATTGCACGTACCTTTGAGAGTTCGAGGAGTGCGTTTTCTCGAAGATCGGGGCTGCTGAGTTCGAGTACCAATTGCTCGGCGGATTGCATTTTCCGATTGTTGTTCTGATTTCTCGCCGACGGTGTTTGGGAATAATAACGGGGATCGGTAATCTTTCAAAGTACCCTTCGATATTCAAATAGTTCCGTTTTTACTTTCGAACAAACACCAACAAACTAATGTTTATTTTTTGGAGTTAATTATATGAAAGGTTTTTATGATCAGGTCTGTTTTTACTTTCGATCTTTAAGAAACTATAAGATCTGTATAAAGGTTTGTCAAAACGTAACACAAAAGGTCCTACAACTGACGGGACGTTAAATATTCCGTTAGTTTTTTTAAAATGTCCTGTTTGTTTGTTTGTGTATTGTTAAAAATTAAAAAGAATATTTTAAAAGTAGTGGGTCTCACTCATAGCCTTATCCCACTTTTACTCATCTTCTTCGGTCTTCACCCGTTTCAATTACAGTTGACTGTAATTCCATCACCGGTACCTACCGGCACCGATGACCACCAGTCCGACGCCATGCCACCATCGCTTCTAAGTCCAACACCACCATCCCCCCTTGTCAATATCTTTCTCTCTCACTTTGCCTCATCCGTTTTTACGTTGAGTCATCGTCTATGACCATCCCCGATCAACACCAATCACAACCACCACTAAGTCCGTCACCCCTCCCTTCGTGCTCGACATCGACAACTACAGCGAGGCTACTTTCTCCTGCTACCACCACTGTCACCTACTTTCTCGTGCTCGACCCCAACCACTGTTCATTGTTGCAACTACATCCCCATCGTCAACCCTCCCTTCGTGTTCGCAATCCAACTTCATTGGTGTGATGGTATGGCGGTTTTATGTACTGGTGTGGTGGTATGGCAGTGGTATGTAGTGGCGGTGGTATGCAGTGTGTTTCTGTTTTAAATGATAAATAGAGGTTGAAGATGAAGCTTTGAGGACTGTGGTTGGAGATGCGGGTGTCGCGAGAGGTTACGGTGATGGTGATGGTGGTGTTGCGGGAGGTGGTGATGGTGTTACCGGAGACGGGGCCTATGAAGATAAGGGCTGGGGATAGGGGATGGGGAGAAGTGAGTCTATTATGTAATTAACTATTGTATTAAAGAATTTAACTCTTAATTTTGTATGAATGAATTTTGATGCTCATGTTTATATTCTCAGAAATACAAAGACGTTTGTGTCTGTTCGTGTGTCTTTCGTTTGAAATCTAAAAGATAGTTCACAAACATAAACAAAAATAAACGAACCTAACAGAACAAAAATAAACAAACACATATGAATAAACTTAAAAACACATATGAATAGGTTTGATGCATTAAAAATTAAAAAACATTTAACTTAAACAAAAATATTAACACATACACATACACATACACACATACATTTGGAATTATATATGGATATTTGAACGGACATGAAAGAATATACACAAACAAACTAAATAAATGAACGAAAATTCACAGCATAAATGAACAAACATTCGCAGCATAAATGAACAAACCAATGTATGAGCCCTAGTACGACAATACAACTCACCTCCATAACTTTGTGCAATCTTTGACGCTAATACAACTAACTCTATTTAATAAAATTTATACTTATATCATAACTTGTAATAGAGCTCCTAAAAATCGTCCAAAAATACAGAATGTCACCACGATATATACGTATAGATGTATGCACTTATAAACACACGTTTCTCTTATTTGTTAAGGCATATGACATCCAAAGATCTCCTTTTTAAACCATGCTTTGCTCATAATTCATAAAAATATCATAAAATACAGGGTTAACTACACATATAGTCCCTATGATTTAGCTGAAATCGTATGTTTGGGTATTAAATTTTTTTAGTAATAACCATGAGACTTGATGCTTAATACTAATATAAAATGAGTCCTTATGATTTAGTTGAAATTGTATGTTTGGATATTAAATTTTTTTAGTAACAACCACGAGACTTGAGGTTTAATACTAATATAAAATGATTAAATAAATTAGTGTATATATTGATTTTTTATTTACTTTTTTCAAAGCAGGTAAAATCTAGTGAGTCGAAAAGAATTAATTAAAAATAAAAAACTTATTTTTGAAACAAACATATCAATATGCGTGTATTATGCATGTCCATTTTTAACAAAATACCCCCACGTGCCTAGCACGCGAGGACATTATTGTCGATTTCTTAAATAAAATTCCATTTGAGTTAATGACATAGATGGTTTTTGTGGTGCAGACAAAATAACAAGATTTGTGTATTAAAACAAAAGAAAATATAAGTTCAAAGTATAAATTCTAGTTAAAAAAAGTAGTTCTAGAAGGGGCAAACTTGAAAATACTAGTCATAAAATAGAACCTTACCCAAATCTTTGACTTCGAGTCTTGGAGCAAAGGTTTTGAGGCATTTCTTCGATTTCGCCCACTGGTAAGCTTAAGGGTTTGATTTCTTTATCTTTTGGTGTTTCTTGATGAGCTCTTGTAAACCCTTCTGATATTACTACACTACTACACGTAAAACTGCAGTGTGATCCATATAATGAATCCATGCCCTAGAGAAACCCTTGTTTGATGATTATTGTTACGTTAATGGCGAGCACCAACTGTTATTTGTGACGACAACTTCGATTAACAGATGGTGGCGATTTTTACCCTTTTGTTATATGAGCACCAGGTGTTCGATGAAATGCTCCCATGAGTACACAAAGTGTTTTCATTTCTTTTTCATTTTTATCATATTGTTCATTTGGTATTTGGGGCTTATCGGGCAGATGTTTGTTGATGAGTTCTTGTAAACCCTTTCAATTCTATTACACTACTATATGTAAAACTGTAGTGTGATTCATATAATTAAATCATGCCCTAGAGAAACCCTTGTCTGATGATTTTTGTTGCGTTAATGACGAGCATCAACTGATAATTGTGACTAAAACTTCGATTTCATTGATGCTTTGTGTGATTTTTGCCTTTGTTCCATGATCATCAAGTGTTTGATGAAATGCCCCAATGAGTACACAAAGTGTTTACAGTTTTTTTGCTTTTTAATAATGTTGTTCCTCTGGTATCTGGGCTTGTCACATACAAGGCGCATGTTTCTTTGGCATTTGGTGCTTTAATATTTGCTTTATGAGCCATCTTTCTATTTAGCATTTTGTCAGTATCATTTCTGTTAATTATGTGTCTTGAAATTGTTTCAGAATTTGCTGTCAATCAACCATGAGACGGAGCTTGGGAAAGCTTTCACACCCTGTTGTTGGACACACTAGCAGAAAAGCCATTCTCTTGTCCTCACCATTTGAATTTTCTACAAATGCCGGAAATAGCGGCGGCGGTGATGGTGGAGGTAGAGGCCGAGGCCGAGGCTCTTATATCCCCAAATTCAGTTTTGTAGGTTCTGAACCTAGCAAGAGTGATGAAACAAGGCCTGATGATGAGACATCCTTCCGCGCCCCACTTGGTCATGGTCGAGGAAAACCCCTCTCGCCTCCTCCGAATGTTCCCAAATTTTCTTCTTTCGAGCCGCAAAATGGCGGCAGAGGTACTGCCGCCGGTCGTGGTCGTGGTCGTGGCAGTGGCAGTGTACCGCCACCTTCTGAATTTGAGGAAAATTCAAAACCTAGGACACCGATATTCTTTCGTAAGGAAGGAGAAGCAGTTGTACCACCAAAAGCACCATCCCAAGATCAACCTGGGAACCAAGAAAGGAGTAATCTCCCTACAAGCATTTTGTCAGTTTTATCTGGTGTGGGACGTGGACGACCCGCATCAGCTACGACACATGAAGCCAGTGAGAAGGTTAAGGAAATCAACCGCCATATCAGACCTAGACAGCCTGTGGGCCAAGATTCTCGGCCCGCAGAACCTCGGCCCACAGCCCCTAAGATGAGTAGAGAGGAGGCGGTAAACAAGGCAAAGGATGTCCTTTCAAGGGATGGTGGTGGTGGTGGGACCCAAGGAGGATACAGAGGAGTGGCAGCAAGAGGTGAAGGTGGCGGTAGAGGGCAACGAGGTCGTTGGACTGATAGGGGGCGAGGGCGAGGTAGGGGCAGGGGTAGGGGTATGCGGATGTCGAATCGTGATGATGAAGCTGATGAAGAAGATGAGGAAGAAACTGAGGTTGATAAATCTAATGACGAGAAGCTGAAAAAATCTCTCGGGCCTGATAAAATGGAGCTTTTGGTTCAAGCATTTGAAGAAGCTAGTGCAAACGTTTTACCTTCACCTGAAGAAGATGCTTATGTTGATGCAATGCATACCAATCTTCTGGTAATACTGAGTACTGACTTTCTTATGATCATGGTAGTGGTCAGGCAGGTGTGATGTGTCAACATGGGTTCAGTTAAAACATGTTTGTTTTGGTAAGGCTCGAAATGGGGGATGGGTGGACTCGAGGCAAGTTTTGGTCTACTTTATTGTTTTTTTAAATAAATAATTAGTGTGATTTACAATTTATATAATTTTCACTAAGGGCGTTTTCTGCATAAATACCAGCATACTTCTTTTAGTTGTGCTGTTTTAGTCATTGCAATGTTTTTTTATACATTGTAGTCATTAAAAGATGACTCTGTTAAATTAGTCTCATTTTGTTTGAAAAAAATCCAGCTGTCAAAAATAAAATTCTTTTCTGTGAAGATGTTAAATTACGTGTAAAACTGCTCGATTTATATACAAAGTCTCAAACAGTACTCATCCATTTTGTAACAAGTCAGATGTACACTGACTAAGATGGGACAAGTGGAAAAGTACGTTGACCGCTTCTGTAACAATCTCTTAAATGAACTCTTGTTTTTGATAAAAAAATATATAAGTGATTTTATGCACTAAAACTACATTTTGGGTGATTTTTCAGCTGTTTAATCAGTTTTTTTAGCTAACTTTGTTTTGTTATTTTATCCATCTGACATGTTAGAGAGAAACATAACCGAATCAGCAATTTTATAAGTAAACGAGTCGCGTTTGCGACATTTATTCAGTATTGTTTGGTAACAGTTTACCTAATATGTTATTTGGTTATGCCTGCAGTTGGAGTGTGAGCCAGAATACTTGATGGCTGAGTTTGATTCTAATCCTGACATTGATGAGAAACCTCCCATACCTCTTCGAGATGCTCTTGAGAAAATGAAACCGTTTTTAATGGCTTACGAAAATATTCAAACTGAAAAAGAATGGCAGGTTAGTGTTTAGTCCGCATCCCAAGTCAATTTTGACTTTTGATAACTTGAATACAAGCTGGTATCTTCTCATATACATCTAATAATGGTTAGATTATTAATTTCATCTCTAAACTTTTGGGCAAGAGTGCCCAGAATAGATGGTAGTGTTGGGTCAATTTGGACTACGTTCTTGCTGTTGGCCTTTCATTGCTTTGTTTCATTTTAATTTTTTTTTTACAAATGAATATTGTGTATGTTACAAAATCACATTGCAACTAATTTTAAACTAGGCGTAAAATAGAAACCAAGTTGCAACTCATTGCTGATTATCCAAGTTTCGATTTATTATGTATTGTAGCATCTGTCACGTGGCATCTGATTTGACATTAAACAATTAGTTTGGTATAAAGTCTTAAAAAGTATATCATTTTTCAAAATTGTAGATCATTATTATTAATTTATTATTATTCTTTTTCACATAAGCACTTTTTGCTATCTATTATCTGATTTCCACACCAGCATTTAACAAGTAAGTAGTTAAAAATGAGGTTGGTTGCTAACATTAGTACTAATAAATTGCAAGTTGACTTCTAGTTTTGCCTATTTCAAAGTTGGTTGCTAAAACCAAGAATAAAAATGTAAAGTGTGTTTCTGTTTTGGTGTGGCTTGTTCTAAAGTAACCAAATCGACTCATTTATAAGCAAATAGATCGAACTTGTCACTTCTAGTAGTTATGGTCAGTTTTCAGCAGGTAGAACTACTGTATACGTGTATATCAGCTTAAAATACTCATCTAATGATGGAAATAAACAGAGTTCTTTGTTTTATTGTATTTAGCTATCTGTACAAACCAGAAATTTGCAACTTTTTTTAATTGGTGAATCCACCATTCTTTTTCAGGATGTTGTGGAAGAGACAATGAAGCACGTCCCTTTAATGAGAGAACTTGTAGATTATTATAGTGGACCAAACAGGTCAACTGCTAAAAAACAAGGGGAGGAACTTGAGAGAGTTGCAAAAACTTTGCCTGCAAGTGCACCTCCATCTGTAAAACGCTTTGCTGACCGAGCTGTTCTTTCTCTACAGGTCTGGCTTTTTCTATATTTTGACTGAATTAGGAATTATAGGTGGAAAAATGTGCGGGTTGGTGAACAGGTCAAAACGTATTGGGTTGATTTGTCAACGCTTTTTAGATTGTTATATATTTAATAGGGCAAATATTTTAGAATACAACTTACTTTGCAAAATGGTCCATAATGGTAACCATACCATTATAGTGTAAAATATAATTACCAAATTAGCCCATTGCCATGTTCATACATAAAAAGATATAATTTCCAAACTATTTTGCAAATTACGATTGCACTATTAATTGTGAGCACAAAACCTAGATATTACATAATGATCCAAAATTTAACAATACAACAATTTAGGAGGCTGTAGTCACTTAAGTATGCTTTGGGCGATTTATAAACCATTTCACTTACCCCCTTTTAACCCCTTTTTAATTTAACCCCGCTTATTAATAAAATATAACCCGCATTGACCATTTTCTAATAAATGAGTTTAACATGTATATATCAGAACATGATTGTTGTTATATTATCTACTTATGGGGCTGATGTGTGAAACTAAAAGATGTAACAATATATTTACAATGCAGAGCAACCCTGGATGGGGATTCAACAGAAAATGCCAATTTATGGATAAGCTGGTTTGGGAGGTTTCACAGAGTTATAAATGAGGACATCATTGCTTCAAATATGCTACAGTTACTAACAGAGAGATGTGAAATTGTCGCGTTATGACATTTTTGCGTACGGCAAGATCAAGTTATTTCAGTTTGTTCAATTTTGAATCGGTAAACAGAGAAACTCACATGAAAAATCGGTCTTTTATTTGGTCATAAACTTTTGTATTTTGTAATAATCCATGTTAGACTTTTGCTTGATTTAAGAGCATCAGCAATGGGTCTCATAACACCTTGAGTCGCCTAGCATGAGGTGTCAAAATGGGTGAGTCGTATTGATCAGATTACAGTCCAAAACGGTCCCGGTTGGTATTATTATTTGTTTGTCTGACTTTTATGAATAGTTAATGTGTTAGATATGATTATAAAGACTGATTATCATTATACTCATTTGACTCTTCCCCTCAGCTTAGCTAAGACTGTTGATGAACACCATCAACACCTTATGGTTAAGACAATCCTTGTGTTGACTAAGAGCATCTCCAACAGGGTGTTTTCAGGTTTAATTTTTTTAAATGAGTAAACGGACTTATTTTAGGTTTGAGCTAGTTTAAGCTTGTATTGTTCAAGCTTTTTAACGAGTCGATATCGAGTAGCTTACAAGTGGTTCAGATCATTGGTCTCTTGAAATGGTAATGCATAACGGTCGGCTCTAGAAATGGTAATGCATAATATGGTCGGCTAAGTAATGAGGTTATATAGTTGTAAATGACAAACTTTCACACAAGTATGTAAAACCTTACGGGTCATATTTTATATGTAAACGTTATCTTTGAAGAAGACATCAGATGCATTTGAACTTAAATTACTTCACGACATGACCCTTGTTATTTTTTTTCTTTTATTTATATTCGAGTTCTTATCTGATCTTTTCGACAAACACATGATAACTCAGAAGGGAATAATAAGTGAATTAAGAAAATTGATGATTTCTTGAAATTCAAAGAAAATCTAAGCTATATTTATACATGAATAAGAAGTTACAAAGATTATGTTGAGTAAATAATATTAGTTGAAGGATAAAACCATTACTAAAATATTCTTGAAGGGTTATACCAATTAAATGACAAGTTTATTGACTATATAAGAGTTGATTTTCTTATTTTAACTGATTCTGACGAGGGACAGTAGTTTCCGATATGATCGAAACGTGATATGAATACGACCATGTTTTGGGTTCTTATATTCAACTTGTTTAACAAATGAGTCATGTTCAAGATGACTCGTTTAACATATAATTAAACATTTTAATTTTTAGAATAACTTACTTATACGCCTTCTAACCCGTCATCCGACTCAATTAACATCCATGCTGTAGACAAGTATTATATTAATACTTTAACAAAGTACGTGTTCATACATACCTTTTTGGCTATTCAACAACCATCAAATATGACAATCATATCCTTAATTTTTTTATTAGAATCACGTTAACACGTCTCGAATGAAACAAAAGTAGCACATATTGGTCGGACAAAGTATGGATAAGATTAACATGAAAACCCAACATTTAATCATTATATTTCTCTAGTGTCGCGATATGCCAACGCTTTTGGGGGTTATGCCTACAAAAAGTAAGGAAATGTGACATTAAAACCTTTTACCATCTGATTATGCGTAAAGAAGTCTGAGTTAAAAGAATTTGTGACTTGACGTTAGTGACGGAGCTCGAATCACATTATAGGGGGCTGAGGCGAAAGCAAACAATTTTAGAAAGGATGAATTTTATATATATTAAAAAAATTTAAACTAATGGGCCAGAAATTTACACTACCGAACCAAAAGTTAACATATTAACGAAAAAAAAGCCCCCTTCCCCTGGCCCTCTCTAAGCTTCGCCATTGCTTGACGTTAAGAGTATAAGTTGTGTAAAACAACGTTCTACACAATGTTTATGCTAATACTTTATACATCCAATTGTGCAGTTAAAAACATTTATAGGTTTAAAACTAGAAGGAAAAATGTTACTAGATATAATTTGATTTAGTGTGTTTATTAATAATTTGTTTATCCCGACTCAAACATTTATTCATTAATTACTAAACTCGTCCTTTTCTTTTCATTGTAATAAGTTAATTTTAGGTGTTTTAATTTTGAAAGAAACATGTTTTAAACAATAAGTGATTATAATTATTAAAATTTTCTATTTCATAAATAATCACGTAATTTGTTTAAGCAATTATTGGCCCATGAGAAGTAAAGTTGCCTATAATAAAACCCTAGCATCCTTTAGAAACACGAAATTCGATTTGGTATATATTTAATTAAAAATAAAAATAAAATAATAGTAAAATGCATAAATTACATAATATTTGAGAGAATTTTGGAATAAAATCAACCTTGTCAATCTTTGATTAGTGTTAGCGATATACTAGTGATTAGTGACCAAATAAATAAACTAACTTGCAACTAAATATTTAAAAGAACCAAAATGATGCTTGTATCTTAAATATAAATCCAAATTCTGTTTCATTCGGGTATGAAAATTGGTTAGTTCTGGTGCGGTTTTTACTTTAAACAAAATTAAACTAGACATCCATAGATTGGTTTTTTGCCCTAATTATTGCTTTAGAGGACTTAACTTTGATTTTGTTTTGTTCTTATGTCTACATGTCTAGAACAACCCATTTCACTTTTCGTTTAAGTATTAGTTCATACAAAGCATATAAGACCGAAATTTTTTTTAATGATAACCAAGAACATTGATTTTTTCAAACTGATTAAAGGACTGTCGCACACAAAATTTTCAAACCAAACGAGTCATTACTAAACATGTTTTAACCGGTCATTAACCATATTACCACATCAAACAAAACCTTGGATCCTGGTCTTTTGTCCATGTCTAGTGCAACTGCAAGTTGGTTATGGTCCATATGGACCATGTTAAAGTGGGTCCAAGCCAAGAGACAAGAAAGAGGTTGGAAGAGTGATGTGGGTTTGGTGTGCCATTTGTTTGTCCTTAAACATTCCATTTCATAAAAGACGAGAGAATATATGGAAATCCTAACTTACATACACTTTGACTTTATTGCAATATGCTTCATTTTTTAAGCCAAATAGGGTTTAATGTTTTGTTTTTTTTTTAAAATCAAATAATATAAAACTCAATCATTTTAAACTTATAGATTTGATTATTATGAGTTGAAGATTTGTCAAACAACATGTTTCTAAATTATTATTTTTAGTGTTCTCACATTCTTGAATTTGGGTGGCTTGGGTTGTAATGTATGGTTGGTTGTTGCATTCTTGATGAGTTGATGGTAGGTTAAGAGGGGAGGTTGTTTTTGACAAAAAAAAAAAGACAAATAGACATATTTAGTTGATGTTTTGTTTGTTAGAAAGTCAAAATTATGTTAGAAATACTTAAAAATATGCTAGAAAGTATCTAATTTTGTTAGCATACAGGTAATCAATTATTGGTTATTTTTTTCAAATTATATTATGTTTTGATCGAGTTAATGAAATGTAAAAATACCCTCATTCAAAGTTCATTTATTAGTTTTGATTGTTCATTTGTATGTTTGACCATTCAATTATATCGTTCGAGTATCAATTAACTTGGTTATCAATTAATCAAGTTGATCACATCTTGGATGACCACCGTCATTTAAAAGAATTTAGCTCCCAATATTAGAATTTTTGTTTACATACATGTCTAGGTTCCAAGTCATATATTCATTACGGATTATAAGGGTTGTTTTTGGTTGTGCGAGTATCAATATCTCGTTGATGATAGTCTAGGTTGCAAGGCAATCGATAAGTTGATGTACAAAGCTAAAGATTATTCAATTGGTATATGATTCAAGGGCAGACCTTGAAAGAAACTATCTTATAATTTTAAAATCATAGGTTCAAGTCACAAAAAACAGCTTCTTCATAAAGTGTGATGTAATTTTTGGCTCCTAGCTTGCTAGATTTTATTCTAATATACTATCGTTTTCTTCCGTTCAAAAAAAAAAAAAATTCATCCCAAATGATGATTAATTGCATTTAACTTATCAAGACTTAGTTGTCAGGGACACTCTTTACTATGGTCTTTTTGTTCATTTCTAGTATGAGCTGCTATGGACCATGACTAAGTGGGTCCGAGCCAAGGGACAAGAAAAAGGTTGGAAGAGTGTAAAGGGTTCATGATGATGTGGGTGTGGTGTGCCTTTGATTGGCATTTGCTTGCCGGTTAAACATTCCATTTTATAAAGATAACAAGATAAGATTCCCAACCTCCATCGTTATTCACCACCGCCGCCGCCGCCCACCACCACCACCACCACCTACCACCACCACCACCAATACATTAGTACTTTAATTCATTGGTTCGTAGGATGTTTTGTTATGCATTGTACGTATTATAAAATGATTATTATGAATTATAATCAAATAATGGTTTGATTAAAATATGAATACTGACTTATTCTTCCGTAATGTACCATTCGGAATTACTTTCAAAACGATTAATTTGTATAAGGTTTAATAACATTGATTGCTTTTAACGTAAAAATCAAATAATCAGAATAACATAGTCAAAATGTTTAAAAAATTTATCGTTACCAATTTAAAACAACAACATTCGTTTTCACCACACAACCAAATAATCTCGCAATTTGGATAGGGCAACTAACGCGTGACGAGCAACTCATTCACATATTACCTTGTAGAAAAGTTGATTAAATTCTACTTGAGTCAACTGATTTATATAAACACTTTGAGTAAAAGAAAAACCCTTGAACGTCAATTTTAATATTAGTTGGAACTAGGATGTTTAAGAACTCTGGTTATAAACTTTCATTCAATACATCAATGTTACTAACAAGATGTAACGGCTCAGAGTTGTTTGGGCTTGATCAGTGTAGAAGGGTTTGAAATTATTGAGCCACACTTGAATGCATATAAGAGCTCTGTGATGTACAACTACATCTCAACGTATAAACCTAAATAATATAGCGTCTTGAAAGATGACCAATTTCATAACTTTAACTTTGAAATGAAAATCTGATATGAAAAAAAGAGTGTCTACTGTATTAGGATGTGAGAGATGTGAAAGGCCACACATCTCATCCTAATACATTTACTAATAAAAGTGTTGGCCGTATGAAGGATCAACGGACACTCAGTCACTCCTCTAATTCGTCATTTGACTACATGTTTGATATTTGTTTAAAATAATTAACTTTCCTAAATTCTAATGCGAATTAATTAAAGCTAGATTCATATTTGCTTTTTCAGAAAGTATACATCCAAAATGAAGTTCAAGTTGTTTCAAAGTGTGAAATCAACCAATTAATTAAAGCACAAGATAAAAGAATTACAAAGAAAATGGATCATGTTATATGGACATTTATAGGTGCCGCCATGTTACATAACTTCAGATGCGTGCAATACAAGAAATAGAGCTAGAAAAAAGGTTCCCCGTCGCTGTCACGTGTCCTCACGTGATTGGCTTTATTTGAAGCTAAGCAACCGCCGTCCGTCGTCGTCCACCGGAGCTCCTCCTAACTCCACCGTCATGTTTAGCACGTGATCCATTTACAACTCATCAATATTTCATTTTTAGAAAAATACAACGTATAAAATGAGTATTTTCCCCATGTATACGATCGCGAAGCGTTTTCAATTAATACACTTGTACGGAGTATCATTTGTTTTAGTGGGTGTGGTCGTCGGTTAATTAATTGCGTTGTATATTACAGTTAAAATAAAAAGTATAATTTACAAAAGTTTATGTGGTTCTATACATATATTTTTTAAACGATAAGTGTACGACCTTGATTCGGATAATATGTGTTATCTTAATCAGACTAATAAATCTGTTTCCCAGCCAGGACCGCACCCGCAACCCTCTTAGGAGGAAACTCATTGTTGAGAAAACCTCTTGGCTTAGCTCTGAGCATTTTACTCAGAGTAAAACTTAAATCCATTATCTTTTTTTATTTACTACCTTTATATTTACAATTACTTTTTTATTTCTGGGGAAAGATATAGCACAATTGCAAGAAATAAATGTTAAACACCCATTAAATAAAAGTAAAAGGACTTTAGCATGAATCATATGAACCAGAAGAAGTGTGGTTGGTTAATGGCTTGTGTTTAACATGAAAATAATCAAAGGTATAATGGTAGTATGATATTTTATTTGAAAATTTTTACAATTGACTTGTTAAATCTAATACTAAATGAAGGTTTGTACATTATAAAAATAAGACAAATTTGATTTTTATAATCAAAATAATGACCTATTAGCTGATAATAATTCATACTATTAATTTGGTCGATAATAATCCAAACTTTTATTATTGTAATTAGTGACAATCCTAGTAGTACAATCTTCATTGATTTACACTTGATTTTACCCACGACAGTGATTTTGAATGAAATAAAGAGATACAACGGAATGGAATGAAAAACGAGAGAAAATCAAGTGTAAGTCGATGAAAATTGTGCTATCGTGATTGTCATTGGCTATGAAAATAAAAGTTTAGATTATCGGCAAAATTGTTACTTAATCCAATCATGATTATTAAGGAAAATTCACAAATTATCATCAACAATAAAACAAGTACAAAACAAATAAAAGAGATAAAGTAACGTGTATTAGGGGCTGTTTAACAATTTCTGAATGATTAAGTGTTGAACCAATAAGAGGTCTGAACCATTAAATGCTGAACTATTAAGAGGTCTGAACCATTAATAGTTAGTATGTCGCTTAACTATTAAAAGACAAATGTCTGATAAATTCAGATAAAAAGTTTTAACCATTTAGCATTAGACCTCTTAACCATTCAATATTAATATAATGCTTAACCATTCAAAAACAAATATCTAAATCACTCAGACATTTGCTCGCGAAACAAACAGCCTGAACCAGTAAATGCTAATTGATTAAGATATTTGAACTATTAAAAGTCTTTTTATATGCTCTCAAACAACTCCTTAGTGTGTGTGTATATATATATCTCACGCACACTTCCCAACTGAACTGAAACACCCTTCACTATCTTCATCTTCAATGCAGTGGACACGGGGTCCCGTCATCGGCCGGGGCTCCTCCGCCACCGTCCACCTCGCCGCCACCGTCGCCGGCGACCTCTTCGCCGTCAAGTCCGGCGACCTCTCCACATCCGACCAATTACAAAACGAACATCACATTCTCTCCCAATTACACTCCCCCAACATCATCTCATACAAAGGTCACGACATCACCTACACCAACAACAACAGCAACAACGACAAAAAACCCATGTATATGTATAATTTGCACTTAGAGTACGCCCCTGGAGGCACAATTTCAGATACAATCAAGAAAAATGGAAGATCGCTTCACGAATCGTTGATCCGATCATACACTCGTCAAATTCTTGTTGGGTTAGATCATATGCATATGAAAGGCTTCGTGCATTGTGATTTGAAGTGTGGGAACATTTTGGTGTGTGAAGATGGTGTGAAAATTGGGATTTGGGTTGTGCGAAGAGGGTGGAGAACAGGGGTGGAGGGTCGCCGGAGGTGGGTTTTCCGGTACACCGGTGTTCATGGCGCCGGAGGTTGTGAGGGGTGAAGAACAGGGTTTGCAGCTGATGTGTGGGCTGTTGGGTGTGTGGTGATTGAAATGGCTACTGGGTGTAACCCATGGCCCGAGGTGAGTGATCCGATTATGGGTCTGTATCGAATTGGGTTTTCCGGCGAGTCGCCGGAGCTGCCGCGGTGGTTGTCGCCGGAGGGGAAGGATTTCTTGGGGGTTTGTTTGAGGAGAGATGGTGGAGAAAGGTGGACGGTGAAAGAGCTTCTGAAACACCCTTTTGTGGTTGATTCGACGGAGGAATTTGCAAAGAATTCGCCAACGAGTGTGTTGGATTGTGATTTTTGGGGTCGTTAGAGTCGCCTGAGATTTCGCCGGAGATGATGAAGAGTGGTAGGTTTTCCGGTGAGTCTCCGGTGGAGAGGATAATGCGTTTGGTTAATGGTGATTGTTCGTGTTTACCCGAGTGGAAATATGATGAAGATTGGATCATAGTTAGGAGTAGTCACGTTTAGATTAGAAAAAAAGAAGATTTACAAGGAGATCTATTGTATACGGATTTATCTGATCTCGTTGGTCAGTAGAATATCTTTTGTTGCGAGTCTTTTTAACAAAGAACTTCTGTAAAGCACGTTTTACCTGAATCGTGTTGATTAGCAGGATGCTAGCAAGGTCTTGTGAGCATTTTTGACAATGGGTTCTCACGGTAAAAAGAAAGATGGCATTGAGCCAACTTGTCACGAGTCAGCTACTCAACTCGTACCGACTCGTTCTCATGTTCAAATTTTTATGTTGAAAGAGTGGGTGGTTTTGAATTTTTGATGTTGGAAAAATTATGATGTTGATCGATGTGGCAATCAAAGTGTAACAATTGGGTTTGGATGAAGATTTCTTGATTTTGATAAGATATTTGATGATAATTATTATTTGCTTTTGGCTAAAAAGAACATTATTTTTTATGTTTTTGATGATCTTGTTTTTATTATATTTTGCTAACGTTAATTATGACAAATAGAAGACATGGCTTAAAGCACGCCAAGAGAAACAACGTTGGTGTGATTATGGCTTTAGGTATTTAACAAAGATTGACTTTCTTTTTGTAACATGAAGGCATAATTTTGGTTGGTTATATGATAATGAGTCGCGGTAAAAGTACAAAACGAACAATCACCATTAATTAATTAAATACATTACACATGAAGGCATACGTAATAACTTATTCTAAAACTATACCACAAAATGCTTTCATAATGTATTTACTAGATTTTTTATTGTTGATGGGACTTTAATTAATTAAATACATTACACTATTAGAGGTGTAATCTGAATTTACTTGTAGTAACAAGTTTTGATAGTTTACAAACCAGCTCCCCTTAGGATATATTTGTGTTGGATGTATATCTACAAACCAATTGAAAAAAAAAAAATCAAAGCGGGGCCAAACCAAATCACATAAATTTCAGTTTGACATTTAGCTGGATTAGCTATTTGGTTTTCAATTTTAAAATACCTTAAAAAAAGAAAACTAAATTCATATACATTGGGCAATGGATTGTCTTGTCTATACAAGTATACAACCAATTAAGTAAACGATATCCCATTACAAAACCGGGAAAATTCGAACCGAGTAACACTCGTAAACATAATCTTGTTAAAATTAACTTTTTTGACGTGCAACCAAAACTAAACCGAATTCAAATTTGGTTTATTGGTTTGTTTTTATCATTTAGATTTGGTTTAGGTTTTATTGACTTCTTACATGATTGACATGTGACAATTTGGTGTAAACCACTTGAAACTGCTGAGATTAGCATTATGAAAACATTTATTTTCTATAAGGTTATTAATATTTCATATGGATTCAGAAACATATATGTTTATAATTTAAAAAACAAAAGTGTGGTTGCAAACGGGTTGATGGGAATAACATGTGGTCTCGTTGGTGCCCTTTCCATGCTGCCCATGCTATGATATGGTATTATTTATAGATGTCAACTCCCTGTATTAAATATTTTGCTAAATTTGTAAGTTATTGACAATAAGCAAAAAGTTTAATTGGCCCAATATTTGAAATAAACCACGTTGATCTTAACTTCCTATTTAGATATTGTTTAAATTATTAGAGCTCAAACTTTAATTACTCAATAGTTTGTTTTCTCGCATCTGGATAATCGTCGTTTACAGATCTTGTCATTTTCATCCAGTGAGTTAACGTCATCCAAATTTTTTTTGTTAAATGAAGGCCATATCGGTCATGGGTTAGGATCATTACAGAACTACTTTTTATTTTCAGAACCACAGAACCATTGATTTACATAAATGTGAATTAAGTCTGGTGATACTTGAGCTGTTTTACATATGTATATATCAGACATGAACAATAAACTATATAAAACAACTAAATATCACCAGTTTTAACTTACATTTATGTAAATCAATGATTCGTAATTTACATTTATATAAATCAATGGTTCTTTTGGTTCTGAAAATAAAAAGTGTTTCTGTAATGATCCTGCCCTATCGGTCATTTTACATATATATATATATATATATATATATATATATATATATATTACATGATTTAATATCTCATTTTTTAGTGAATTGTCATTTTAGTCCCTGTCGTTTGGACAGATTTGCCACTTTAGTCCAGAATGAACACCACACCACCATCATCCCATCATCGAACCACCACACCGCCACCATTCTGTCACATAACCACCACACCATCACCCTGTCACAGAATCACCACACTATCATAGAGCCGCCACCACCATCCCATCACAAGAACCACCAAACCACCAAACCACCACCCTGTCACAAGAACCACCAAACCACCACCGCATCGCAAGAACCACAAACAACCACCACGTCACAAGAACCACCAAACCACCACCTTGTCACATAGCTACCAAACCACGCTAGACCATCACCACCACTCCTACACACTAGATTGCTTGCCACCATGTAAACCCTTTAAATCAACCATCAATCTTAAACTTATATTAAACTACCTAAAAACATACACTGAACCCTACTAATAGCTCTACAATGCTCGTTTTCAAGGCATGCTCACTCGAATTTGTGAGATAAATAACTGGGTCATTTCCAGAGGAAGAAACTTTTTCCCGAGTGAACGTGCCTTGAAAACGAGCATCATAGGGGGGTGGTGGTGTGGTGGTGGTTCTTTTTGGTACTGAAGTAACAAATCTACCCAAACCATAGGGACTGGAATACATTTCAATTAAAAGATATAGATTAAATCAGGGTTAAAAAGAAAAATAAAAAATAGATGTAAATGTCCGATATGCCTCACATTTAACGGAGAATTTTGGATGGAGTTAACTGACTAGATGAAAATGATAATATTTGTAAACGATGAGGACCTAGATGCGAGAAAACAAACTATTGGATGAAATTGATAATCTTCACCAAAACAAATGGATGAAATGGAAATTTACTCTAGTATCTATTACGGCTCTAAAACCCACTAAAATTTAAGTTTAATACTTATAATCTTAAATTTTACTTGTTTATATTAAAATTGATAAAGTTATAAGAAAAACACATTCAGTAACTTTATATAGACAACGCGTTTAGCCCTAAATTTTCTTTTGTTTTACTTTTTGCGTTTCAATACCATAAAATTATAAACTTACAACTAAACGAACAAAATGTATGTAACATTATTGCATATAAACCATAACTCTCCATTGTCATATCTCTTTTGTTTTTATATTTTTTTTGACGTAAAACACCCAATTAGTGTAAGCAATGAAACAAAACGTATACAAAAAGTATAAAATTAACCTACGATTACTTTAACTAAACGTGTTCACAAGTTGGACTCAAATCCTTTCGACTTTAGAGAGTTAGAGCTTAGGCTAAGCCCATTTGAATATAAGCATGTTTAGCCCAAATTTACTTTGTTAAAACCCTAAATTTGGGTCAACATTGGCTCCCAAAACATTTGGCCCATCGGATCTAAAAACGCCCCAGCACTCTGTCCACTTTTAGGTTCTTCATTTGCATTTGCAGCATCGGCGGCGATATCGGCGTTTGTAAGGAGGTTAATGGAGGCATCACCGATCAATTCTTCACCGTTCACCACCGTTAACGGTTCACTAGGTCACCGGAGGTCACCACTGAAGTTACACAGCAATAGCATTAGCTTCAAATCTCCGACGAAGTTCTCCGTCCGTGCCTCCGCCGTTGGAGGCGGAGATTCCGGTAATCTCTAATTGTTTCAGTTTTAGTGCTAGTTTTTTAATCCTAAACATATTAATTTTTGATAGTGTTGAACTGATTTTAATCGTTATTTACTGCAGTGACTTTGCTTGATTATGGCGCTGGTAATGTTCAGAGTATTCGAAATGCGATTCGTTATCTCGGTCTCGATATCAAAGATGTAAGCTGTTAGTGAGTTTTTATGTTCTGATTATGAAGTACGTTTACTTGCATTTTTGCATTGCTAATCAATGGAGGTGTGATTTTGATTCAGTTAAAAACAAGTTATGTTAGATTATTGGCTTATTGCATATTTGTATGCATTGGGTGTGAATGTAGATACTACATTTTTAGATCAATTTTCATAACAGAGGTAGAAGAATGTATGCCTTATTTTAGGCTGCCCATGGATTAAATGAACTTACATATATTAAGTCACATATATATGTAATGTACTTGTCTGTATATATATCGATCATCAAGAATTACATGTGGCAGCCTGCAAAAAGGTTGGGGTGGTCGCGTTGGGCAAAGGATTAAACTGTTGAAGGTTGTAGGATTCAGTAAAATGGGTTGGGTCTCGGGTTGAATTATTCTGGTAGAACCATCAACATGTTTTTGTTCTTTTTTTGAATTGTATAAGGCTATGTGTTGTGGGATAGAGCCCAATGTGAAGTTATCTTGTGATATCGCGACATGTGACGCTGACTGGGCACTTGATAGAGCCCCTGATCAAGTAGCCTGACTTTGTTGTGGATCAGGTGATCAGGGGCGCTAATGAATTTCTTACCTTATTTAATTCTTTTTAAATGTAAAACAATGATATAAATAATCAAATAAAACAATGATAATAAATGTAAAACAATCAATAAAATTCATTAAAAACATAAAAAAATAAAAAAACATAATAAAAAATTATAATAAATAAAAAAAATCTAACTAATTTTCCTCTTCTAATTCCCTACGAATATGATCATTCTCTTTTTCCATTAAAGCTTTGTTTGATTCTGGGAGAGAATTAAAGTCACGGGTAAGAAAAGCTAATTTCTTTAACCTAGCTTTAGAGGCTTTCGCCTTTGCCGCCGTCTAGATACTTGCCGTTATTTTGTCGATGTTTGCGGCAAATTCAGAATCGACACTTTGACTTGACTTTTCCCCCGGTCCCCTCCTATTATCCGACTGGTGCTTGTGTTTGGCCGTCTAAATCAACTAAGTTTAGGTTGATGCCAATTCGACCATTGCAAGTTTGCAACCGGTTAAAGTCTCGTAGGCGGTAGATGAACTAGTGTTCGTTCGTGGTTGTGCTTCCTCTGCATACGACGCAACTAATTGGAGCCATTTCAAGCACCCCTTTAATGCTTTCCACAAATAATCTTCGTCAAAGGATTTATTGATGCCATACTTTTTAATTACCTCTTGTTTCTATTTTTCACGAGTGAATTTATAAACTTGTTGGTTGTTAGCCTGCTTGGTCGCATTCGGCGACTATTCCGATTATTTAAGTTTGTAAATAATCCGACATATTTACGAATTTTGGCCTAACGACCGGAAATCATGTCGGCGGTGCATTCTCTACAACTCACTTGCGTAGAAAGAGTCTAATCTTCGCCCAAAATACCTTCGACTTTTGATAGTCGGCTACAAAAAAATATTTATAACATGTTAAAAATGTATAAAGTGAAACTAAATTTTTAGTAAAAAAAATTAATCAACAAAATACCAGCTTGGCGATCTTCTGATATATTAATCCAAGCACGACCTAAAGCTATTTTCTCCTCTTTCGACCAAGGAATATATTTTCTTTTCTGAGGCCCCGACTCTTCCGGTTGGCTTGGACCTCCCTTACTCTTGTGATGCAAGCGCCTCTTTAGTTGAATAGTTGGAACATCTTCAACCGGTTGGTTTTGACTCGGTTGTGACTCCGGAACAACCTCATTGGGATAATCGAATGGACTAAACGTGAAGTTCGTAAAAGTCTTGTCCTTCATGAGATCAAAATTTTTTTGAAACGAACCATCCCAATTACCAGACATTTTTTAGTGAGAGGATTTTATATAAAATTTGTAGATGAAGAGAGAGAGAGTAGATATGAATGTTGTGATTTTTTATAAGAAATTGGGTAGCATTTATAAGGGTGAAATGTAATTTTTTTTAAATGAGCCAACGGCTCTATTTGTGTTTCCCAATGTCCCCAACGGCTACATCCATCCTTGAGCCCCCTCATGCCCAGCCCTTTGCGCCTTGATGTTGTGGGTTTGCGACCAGAGTGGGCAGCCACGTGGGTCGCGCCCCTCCATCACGCTGCCACAACACCCAACCTAAGTAGTTATTGTTTTAAGAGTTATGGTGTCACTATAAACCATTTGATCTACTTTCTTTCTGGCCAAAATTTTAATTCGATCTTTTTGACCCTATTTATGCTCACAATCAAATATGACCAAGTTTGACCATTAGCCTTTTATTGTTTCCACTTAGAGGCTCCTGATAAATGCGGCAGTTCAAATAAAGTATTAACTATCTAGAGTTGTATCTATTGCATACTGAGACAAATACAATACAAAATTTAATATATTTTCGAAATGTTGCTTTGAGATACACATTGGATGTAGTATATAGTGAACATCGAAGACACACACGCACAAACACGCTGCACGCATATGTATGTGTGTATGTTTTAATTAGTACTGGCTTCCATATCCAGGTTCAAACACCAGAGGACATATTGAATGCAAAAAGCCTTATAGTTCCTGGGTTGGAGCATTTGCTGCAATGATGGATGTGTTAAACCAAAATGGGTAATATTCAATTTAGCATGTCTGTATGTTCCTGTCTACTTTACATTTGCAATAGATGCATTTTGGTGAACAACAAAATTATACTGATTCCTATTTCCTAAAAAAGCGCACTTATATTATCTTTGCACATTGATTGTTTTAGGATGGCTGAAGCACTTCATACATACATAGAGAAGGATCGTCCATTTTTAGGCATTTGTCTTGGTCTGCAACTACTCTTTGAGTCAAGTGAAGAAAACGGGCCTGGTGGGTTTATAAATTTTTTATATAAGTTGTTTTCGTGAGTTTATTTATTTAAATTATTAACATGGATCTTTAGTTGGCTTCTTTTTAATGGATTTAATTAATTTTATTTTTAGCATATGACAAGACCCTACCCATAGCTTTGCTATTGAGTGGGATTTACTGGGTACTTGTGTTTGTTCTTTTAACATATGAATTGTTTTCATTCATGCAAATGGAACACGATATTGATCTGGTTTTGTACCCATAATGCTGTTTACATTTTTTTTTTTTTTGGTTTAAAACTGGACTCCACATCAACATTGGTATGTAAAAAATATATATGTTTGAATATGACCGTATAAGTCTGGGGACTGTTTCACAGTGAGAAAAAGTATCGGGATTTGAATGATAATGGGGAAAGTACTGATCAACCCTATATTTGGTTATGATGTATTAATAAACTGAATATTGTCATAATTATTTTTATTGATTCTAACTGAATAGATTAATTATTGTTTTCAGTGAAGGGTCTTGGTTTGATTCCTGGGGTGGTTGGACGTTTTGATTCCTCTGGTGGTTGCAGAGTGCCGCATATTGGTTGGAATGCTTTAAAAGTTAAAAAAGATTCAGCTATATTAGATGATGTTGCAAATTGCCATGTATATTTTGTTCATTCTTATCGTGCTGTCCCGGTATGTTTTTTTTTTTTCTTTTATCTTCTGCGTCTTCTTTATTTGTCACTGATTAATTAAATAGTTGACCTAGTTTTTTTAATATGTATAGTCAGAAGCAAATGAAGAGTGGGTTTCATCCACTTGCAATTATGGGATTGATTTCATATCATCTATTAGAAGGGGAAATGTGCATGCAGTTCAATTTCACCCTGAGAAAAGTGGAGGTGAGTTTCTTATTTTTAGTATTTATGTTAGAAAGAATAATGTGTGCTCATGAGTTCATATTCAGTGATCCTATAAAAATAAGTAGACGTAGGCCATTTGCTTATGAAGCGGGTGATTTGAGATGTGTTTTTTTTTTAATCTCAAACAGGTCAATTGTATTAAATCAAAAGAATTAGCTAGAAGGGGAACAATTTCAAAAGGGTTAAAGTGTTAAACATGTCAAATATGTTGAAAGTGGCTTAAAGTCTTTTTTTGTTTAATGTACACAAACTTATAAAATTTTTTTCTTAAAGATGGAGAAAACTGTTGTAATAATACTGTTTTTGTATGTTCAATCTTTAGAGCTTTTCTTTGAAAAAAAAGAACAAAAGTGTTCCAGACCAACTTGATGTGTCCTTCTGACCCTACCTTATTTTGACTAGCTAATTTTAGCCACATTTAAATTATATTTAGTGTTAGACTATTAGAATACTACCGTAAAGGGTAAATTTGACTCTTTTAAAACTATACAGTTGTACTTAAGTTAACCAATTTGAAAATTCGCAGATGTTGGTCTTTCAATACTGCGAAAGTTCTTGTTACCAAATTCTTGCATGACTAAGGTAGCTTGTAAGCTTTTAAGTTTCTAATTTTATATAATTATATATATCTTATATTTATTTTTAACAACATAACACCTTAATGTGAAGACAGAAGCCATTTGAAGGGAAGGCTACAAAGCTTGCAAAGAGGGTAAGTTGTAGGTTTATTACCAAAGTTACTCTAACTGAAATTATGACCTAGCATATTTGCAAAGATCTTTTTCTAATTTGATACTTAATTTGTTATTGATGGTATGTTTTAATTAAGTTATTGTACTAACTGACATCAATAATTGCAGGTAATTGCTTGTCTTGATGTGAGAACAAATGATAATGGTGATCTTGTTGTTACTAAAGGAGACCAATATGATGTGAGAGAACAGACCAAAGAGAATGAGGTATCTTAAACATATTTTGCTTTAGAAATATACTTGTCACACTTTGAAAATACTTTGTCAGCTATCTGAAGTTTTTGTATGTGAAAGCAAAGTTTTCTTAAATAAATATATTTTGGTAGTGTTAATAACTAAATGTTTAATAGGTGAGGAACCTGGGTAAGCCAGTTGAACTTGCTGGACAGTATTACATAGATGGGGCTGATGAGGTACTTTTGTCTAACATGCTAATTTTGATTATGTGTGGTTTTTAATAAACAACTACTAATTCCAGGTTAGCTTTTTAAATATCACTGGATTTCGTGATTTCCCCCTGGGTGATTTGCCAATGTTGCAGGTATGTTTAAATAATTAATCACTATTTGTGATTAAGAAAACAATAATAGTACAAACCTCTGGATAATATGATTTTGAAGGCTGTATACATTAGAAATAGAGTATGGTTGGCCCATACCTCAACTAGTTGACTCTTTTGATGAACTTTTTGACTAGTTTGAGATAAAGCGCAACCTTACCGCTCGTTCACAAATTAACGGGTAATTGTCGCCTATAATTTCAATTAATGTTTTCTAATTCACAGATCTTGAGGTACACATCTGAGAATGTTTTTGTGCCACTAACAGTTGGCGGTGGTATTCGAGATTTCACTGATGCAAACGGCAGGTAATCATCTTGCAAATTTTTTTGTTTATGTTTATGTGAGATACTTAAAATTTAAAAATTATTGTTTTCCGTAGGTACTATTCTAGTTTGGAAGTTGCTTCAGAATATTTCAGATCTGGTGCAGATAAGATTTCTATTGGGAGTGATGCTGTTTATGCTGCAGAAGAGTATCTAAAAACAGGAGTAGGAACTATTCTTTACTCAATATTCGTAATTTTTATTCGGTTTATTACTCCAAAATGTAGACTATCACCTTTTTGTCATCGTGTTTAAGAAGATGTTTTTTTTTTCTCTTGCATAACGTTGACACTATAAGTTTATTGCAAACAATGGAAAACCATATTTACTTGCATACAATGACAAAATGACGAAATTTGGATTTCAGCTTATCCAATTTCCGTTTTTAAAATTTCAATACTTTGTTTTATTTATCTATTTATTTCTATCATCTTCTACAGATAAAAACAGGAAAGAGCAGCTTAGAACAAATATCCAGAGTTTATGGGAATCAGGTTACTGTTTTTCTTTTTCTTTCTTATGTTTTTCTTAAACTCATAAAAGTAAAAAAAAATTGTTCCAATATATCTATATAAGTGCATATTGATATGATTTTGCAGGCAGTGGTTGTAAGCATTGACCCTCGTAGACAATATTTGACCAGTCCTTATGAAGTTGGATTTAAATCTGTTAAAGTAAGAAACTTAGGTATGTCATTGTGTGCTATATTTCCAGTTCTGTGATATTACCAGTCTTTAAGCTTTTGAAAAGAGCTTTATACATCCTACTTGCTGATTGTTGATTCCAGGACCAAATGGTGAAGAGTATGCCTGGTATCAGTGCACAGTGAGTTTACCTTTATTCACTCTGGATACATTTGTTTTGGGAATTTTTTTTCATAAAATAATAGTTTACTTTTTGTGGTGTTCATTTAGCGTTTGTACTTTTTTGTGCCATTTTAGTCACTGAAGTTTGTGAAACTGTTGTGATTTAGTCATTGGGTTACACCATAACCTCTTCAATCAGATTTTGTTTTCTTGCTGACTTTGTTGTCCACATGGGAGTAGTCGTGTACTTTTAAAAAGTAGACCTCTGATGTGGCAATAAAACTAAATACATTTTTATTTTACCAAATTTCTTACTTTGTACTTGTATTTTTATCGTCGTTGGCTCGTCAGTGATAAATTTAAGAAAAAAATACACTTGGACTGTGAAGTAATCAAAGAAATCGATAACCGGGTAACTAAACGATTAAATTGGCATATTGTAACTTGAATGGCGAAAATGACACCCAAAAATGGTACGAGTACAAAAAGGGAACACACTAGAAAAGTACATTGCTAAGGACAAAACATTTGTTTTTTTACGCAGTATAGAGAGATGTTATTTGAGAAAAATTTTTTATATTTACAAGGTGAATGGCGGACGTGAAGGTCGTCCAATTGGAGCTTATGAGCTGGCCAAAGCTGTTGAAGAATTGGGAGCTGGGGAGATATTGCTCAACTGTATTGACTGTGATGGTAAAACATAATATTTTACTATTCATCATATTCATAAAAAAACCATACATCACATTTTTTTTTCTTTTTTATGTTTGCCCTTTTAGGTCAAGGAAAGGGATTTGATATTGATCTGATAAAGTTAATTTCTGATGCTGTGAGCATTCCTGTAATTGCAAGTAGTGGTGCTGGAAAAGTTGAACATTTTTCCGAGGTTTTTTCTGAAACAAATGCTTCTGCTGCTCTTGCTGCTGGCATTTTCCATAGAAAAGAGGTATCTTCCGCCCCCATGCATCTTCATTAAGTTAAGAAATAGTTTTTATTTTTTCTGGTTTAAACATGTCAAAATGAGTACCCTTTTCTGAAATTTTACTACCAAGTATAGTGTCAATTATGAATACACAGAAACTGTAATAATGATGTAAATTTTTTAAGGGAAGAAATTGATTTAGGTGGTATTTGAGTACCCTCTAGTCCACTTTCGATCCGAAAGACCCGTTCACCCACTTTGAGCTGTGTGTTTTTAGTTAATTTTTTTATATAACCCATTTCACTTGTTTTCTTTTATGCTGTTTCATATTATATTATTCGTTTGATCTGTTGCGGATAATATATAAAGTCTAGTCATTTTTTTAAGGGACATTGGTTCAATGTTGCGACCTCTAAAGGCCATTTTCAATGCATACACCAAAATACCATATCTGTTATTTTCCTGTAAAAATCTCTCCAACAAAGACATCAATTTTGGTGTGACACTTTTCATGACCCTAAATTCTAAAAGTTTCATTTTAACTCTTTGAATAATATCATTCTTCTATAAATTCATGTTTTTATTAATTTATACAATTTTCAATATTCAAGATAAAAATAAGAATTGGTTTTGACATAATATACTAGAAATAGAACATACAAAGCATCAACTAATCTTTTTTGTCGGTTTGCAGGTACCAATTCAGTCAGTAAAAGACCATTTGTTAAAGAAAGGAATTGAGGTAAGGATATAGCCTCCCTCCCATAAAGCAATAAAACAAAGGCAATGTATCGAATTCAGTTTTTTTTTCCGAACTGTTATTGTAATTGTGATCCTGTATCAGATTTTCATTTTGGAACCAAAAACTTAGAACTTGATTTCTTAAAAGTTACGTTAGCGAATTCAAACTTTTTGTTGCGTTCTTGAGCACCCGTTTTTGAAAAGGTCTAGTGTTGATATCAAATCTAATTTGTTGTTGATAAAGGGTAACAAAAGTAGGGCTCTTCACGAGCCAAGTCAGCCCAGTACGGGGCTGAGCTTGAAACTATACGAAGGCATGTTATGTGCTACCAGTGACCGTGGGTTCACCTCGGCATTGGCTCCCAGGTCTAAATGCACAAATGTGTCTGGACTCAGGTCTGGCCGTGTTGGCCCAGACCTGCAATTTCTGCCCGAAGAGCCAAACTCGAAACTTGATATGTATTGATGGTATTCCTTGGTTTATCTCTACATGCAAGCACTCTTATAGAAAAAAGGTTTTTTTGAGTCAGGATCTTTTGGGTGCAGCCTCTTTCGCGTTAAGTGAGATTTCACTGAGTTTTTTTTATGTGCATATACATGTGCATAAGAATTATACTTGGATTCGAATTCGATCTGTTAATATCAATAAGTTTAACATCATAGTTTTTGAATACGCATTAATAAGTTTTCTTCAGAATAATACTGGCTAAATTTTATAAGTAGCAACTCTTGAAAAACCTGCATGCATGTTAACAATATAACTTATTACAAATGTTACTAAAGCTAGACAATATCCATTACAACATATGCATGCAGCTAGAAGACATCGGCGAAATGAACTCAGGGCAACTGTCCGTTCTCAGCCGGACCGCCCATATCTCCGCCACCAGCATCACCACTACCAAACCCGAGGCGGCCGCCAATCCCGGCACCAATACCTGCATTACCCAACCCAGTGTTACCCGTTCCAATCCCGCCACCCATGCCAATGCTCCGCCCCAACCCACCACCACCATACCCTTGATCTCCGCCAAGGCCGCCAGCGCTACCATCCACACCTCCGTTTCCAAACCCAATACCGCCTCTCGCCCCGCCACCTCCATACACTCCACCACCACCAAACCCTTGACCAAGCCCACCCGGTCCACCACCATCACCACCTGGTCCACCAAGCCCACCAAGTGCACCAGGACCAGTACCGATATTCCCGCCAATGCCACCGGCTACTCCGGTGTTCATTCCTGGAATCGCTCCACCAAGGAGCCCACCGTGACCCATGTTGGCTCCTGCTCCGACACCAAAGCTTCCAGATAAAGCACTTGCTTCCACCGCCTTGTCGGGAACCGTAGCTAGCTCCCTGGCGGAGATGACGCCGGAAACAAGAGCAACGGTGATCATAAAGTAGAGAAATTTAGTAGTGAAAGATGACATTTTTCTAAGTAATGATTCTGGGAAAGAGGTGAAGATGGTTTTATAGAGGAGCTTGATGCTGCATGCATGAGCATTGAATGATGGTTGATTTATAACGTCGTTGTCACAATATTTAATTTACACTGTTCACTAAATTGTCTTAGTTTGATAAATAAATTATATTACTAGAAGTTAATTAATAATTACACATTTTGATTTTTGACTACAGATTTTGATTTTCATTTCAGTCTTCTTTCACCATTTTGGCTCTTTTAGAATTGTTAAGGAAATAGTGAAATACTATCAAATAATTTCAATCAATTCATGCAAAAATATATTAAAAATCAAAATCGTGTGAGAACCCCTTTTGATGAAGTATCCTCAAGGTGTAAAAGTCACCATGAGATGTTGAAACAAAATTTTGCCTGTTACTCAATATCGGGCATAGGTATGAAAAGTAATTAAAGATAGTGTGTTTTCCATACGCATTTTCTAGTTCCACTACTTGGATTGTCTAGTGACTCTGTTAATTATCGCCCATGAGATTGGAGATTAGTGATACTGATGATTGCATCTTACAAAAATAAATAAAATGAGTTTGAATCTTACAAGTGAAAGATTCGATAATGTTGTTTATGAGTAACTACAATTGTTGTTGAAGAAAAAAAGAGTTTCTCATTAAATTGTATTTTAGTATTTACAACTCCTAAGAGCTTTATTGAAAAAAGAGAGAACATGATCACCCTAATAAAACTTTTTATTCATATTCATTTTATGCTAACCCTGTGATCTTGAAAAATATATAAAAGGAAATGAAATAATCAGATGAATTCTACTCGTTTTAACTTTGCATAAAGCATTAAATGTTTTGATTTCGACTCGTGCAGTTTGTCAATTTTCTCATATATTGATAGTTGTGACTTATATTTTTTAGAATAGCTTCTTAGTATTCTTATTAATCAT
Organism: Flaveria sonorensis; assembly: GCA_025506505.1. NCBI lineage: Eukaryota > Viridiplantae > Streptophyta > Magnoliopsida > Asterales > Asteraceae > Flaveria > Flaveria sonorensis. The sequence continues at coordinate 58,179 of JACCIY010000264.1, forward strand.
CTATACTTACACATTGTAAGATTCAAACGCTTGACCTATTAGATAGAGAAGAAAACATATTATCATCAGGATGTCTCTCGGTGACATTGCCACGTATATGTAACCAACACACTAACACTAATCAAGCTATACAATTTTGAGGTAAATAATTTAATGGCCTCTGAATACAATCTTCACCAAAGGGAAAAAGAGAGTTAAATGTGATGACAAATCAATGGTACAAAAGGGTTTTGCATGTCAGTCTTGATTTTACTTCTTCCATAATCAATAGTCTCTGACTCTGTGTGTTCATGAATGGTGTATTTGTGAGGCTACATAAATGAGCCTAAACTCATTTAATTTTGGGAAAGTTATTTGAACAAACATTTTTGTTATAAATTTAAAGAAAAACATTCCCAAGACATTCTAGTGAACAAACATCAAGTAACTTTTATGTTTGCTTTCAAAAATTCCATATTACTTTTAAAAAGTTAGCTCCTTAATCCTTATCAAGTGCGGACCCATAGTTTTTTCAAAAAGGTCACCTAAATTTCGATATTCAGATTCTGAATCAATTTATGTAAGAACCCCTTTTACTAACATGAACACAATTTTAGTTTTGGTTCGTGTTACAACAATTGTCTATAGGGTCATCGTTTGAAAAACTAAGATATCACTCAACTTTTTATATTACAAGGTATAAAGTACAACAATCTTTAATAAAGTATATAACTAACATCGTTGATTTTTATTTCTTTCTTCTTTACATCATGATCATGTATCATTTAAAGAATTAATATCGAAATTACGATGTGGAAATGATATTATAAGCCATCAAAATACCAGGTAAGATGATTAACTCTTGAATTCAAAGTATTAAGAACTGAACTTGGAAAACATTTTATGGATTAATATTATTGTTAGCTAAGCACACCGTTACCAAAGGGCCGTTTGGCTAGTGGTAGTCAATTGTTTAAAATGATGCTCATGCTCAAGAGATCGAGGGTTTAAGTCACTTGGTAGACAATGGTGCAAAATAAGAAGTAGAATTAAGTTGGTAATTTAAAAAATAATTAAGCAAACGGTTATATTATCCTTTTATAAAGTGGTTTTGACATATTTAAATAAAGGGATTGAATCATTCTCATCTAAACATAGTTTCCTTTTATCAATAGCCTCATGTTTAAACTTTCCTAGATAAACAATTTCGATGATCATTATCATTAAGAAAGAAATATAAATCTAAACATCGTTTTCTAATATTTAAGGCAAACCCCACTTTTACATTCTTACATATCACTTTAATTAATACATGAGCAACAAAATTATTAGAAAGTAACCCTCAACTCCACCTCATAAATATAAGCTAGCAAAATTTGATATATTATGTCTTTAAAGATAATATTCACTTTTATTTTAAGAAAAAAAATACATGTTAAAGACAACAAGTTAAGTTGCTCTTAAGCTACATGATAGCCTCACTAAAAGCTCAAATCGAGTTGATCTTAAATGATTTCCAATGCTTTTAATTTGGATTAATTGTAATTTATAACCGGGTTACCTCAAACAGGTAATTACCTAGACAACTTAAATGTTGATTAAATATATTTTTATTATTACTTTGAGTAACATGCTACTGGATAATTAACTGCTATGGGATTTTTTTAATCATGATGTTGTTTTAAGTTAGGGGCTCATGTGCGGATAGCCTAAGCATTGTCATATATTTTACTTTCGTTTGGTAAAAGAAAACGAAAAGGTATCGTATTTGCTATGGATTTTTCCTAATTGGTCGCAAAACCTTTCAATATCCATAGCTAGGTTCATAGCATAAATATATCATGGGGGTTTTGAACTTTTGGAAAGAACAAAGTTGATGAATCGTCCAAGTATCTTTTCAATCTTTTAATAATAACAAGTTGTTATAAATCAATACTCAGATAATATGATTTTTATGTGTGTGTGTTTGTATGATTGAATGCTATGAAATGATAATAACTGCTTGTTTGATTGATTGTTCAAAAAACTTACAAAGGATTAGAGTATACGGCTATTTATAGCCAACAAAAATACTCTTATGTAAAACAAAATACGTAATAATCCTATTTTATAAGCTATCAGCTGTGGATGATGTCTTGTCCGCTGTGGATGTTAAGTCGTCCGCTGTGGATCTTGAATTACTTGTCCGCTGTGCACGGATGCTGTCCGTAGAGGTGTGCAAAAAAAACCGGTTTGAAAACCTGTTCGGGAAAAAAAAAAAACGAAACCGGTTTGGGGCCAAACCGGTTTCAAACCGGCCCAACCCCGACGGTTTTGGTTCGTTTTTGAAGTGCCATTAATCAAAACCGGTTTCTAAACCGGTCCGGTTTCAAACCGGTTCTCAAATCGGTTTACAACCCGGTTCACAAACCGGTTCTTAAACCGATATCCCAAACCGGTTCTTAAACCGATATCCCAAACCGGTTTTCAAACTAACCTGTATAATGGCTTTATAGCCGTTTTTTTGGCCGTTTGAGGTCTTTTTTGACCTTTTTTGTGGTTTTTTTTATCATTATACCCTCATTAGGTTAGTATATATGTATTGGATGTTTTGGTTGAATCACAACAACTTAAAACACTCTTTACTCTAAAAAATCACAAAAACACTCAATACTTTTTTTCTCTTAGAAAAAACTCTCTCAAAACTCTCTCAGATGGCTTCATCAAGTACTCAATCATCCGTTGGTTGTGATGCGTCTTCAAACAATGTGGTGGTAGCAATCCTTCCTACGAATAGGAACCCCGAAATATGGTGCAATTACGATTTATGTCAAATGGCTAGCGGTCCGAACAAGGCTCGTTGTAAGTTTTGCCATAAGTTTTTCAAAAAAGATACAAACACAACGTTGAAAAACCACATTGCGCTTAAATAACCATACAAGTATGCAACGAACGAACGGAGAACGACTAGTCGACTAGGCTAAATGTTTAGTTTTTAAAAAACTATTATTTAAACTTCTATATTGTTTGAATTGTTTATATGTTTTATATACTATATATTTCACTTTCATTATATATCTCACTTTGACACGTTAAGTCATATTGATTAACAAGTAACGTATGATATAATAATTTAACATTAAACAAAATAATGATATTAATAACAACATTAATAACAATAATAATCACAACAAGTAACAACAATAATAATAATAAGAATAACCATCACCACCATGATATTAATAACAATATTAATAACAATAATACTCACAACTTTCATTTTATTGATTTTGATTTAATTAATTTATATATGATTATATATTTTTTATATGTTAACAATTTTTTTTTTTTTTAAATTAAGTATAAGTTTTATTAATATAAATATGATTATATATCTTTCATATCTTAACATTATTATATTATGAATAACAAAAAAAAACCGAACCGGTTTGGGCCCAATCCGGTTTCCAAACCGGCCCAAACCGGTTTCATAGGATTGGGTTTTTCAACCACTGAACCGGTTTATAACCCGAACCGGTTTTGACTTGGGTTGACCAAACCGGTTTCGGTTTGGACCCCAAACCGGTTTTCAAGAAAAACAAAATGTACACCACTAGTTGTCCGTTGTGAACACTTTTGTTATTTGTTGTGTTGTTATCCGTTGTAAAATGTTCATCAGCTGTGAGATTATTCATCCGCTGACAGTACTTGGACTTCATTCTTCATCCGCTATGACTTGTACTTCATCCACTGTGGAGATCACTTCATCCGTTGTAGACAGTTAGCAAAATTTCTTTTATCTACAAAATCTGAAAAAGAAATTAAACAATAATTAGTGTTTGATATGTATGTTAATATTGTTTGTATATTAAGAAATGGCTGTTTGAATGTTAGAACACATTTTGATTGATTATGGCGGTCTTTATCTTTTAATGTATTTGTTGAGTCCAACATATCAAAACTTGTAGTAAAATCTGTAATGGTGTGGGTAGGATGTATGTGTATGTGTATACATATAATGTATACTTGTACATGCCTATATAACGTATATGTATATGTATATGTATATGTATATGTATATGTATATGTATATGTATATGTATATGTATATGTATATGTATATGTATATGTATATGTATATGTAGGGAAGAGTTCAATGTTGGAATACGTTAATGAAGACTATCCAAAATCAAAGAAATTAACGTTAATTAGGAGTCAAAATAGAAAAGTCAAAACAGAAAAGTTAACTGATATAAATTAGCGGAAAATTAAAGGGTTAATTATGTTAGTTATAGTAGTTGTTAAGCGCCTATTGTATGGGTATAAATACCCAACGTATTTGTCATTTGCAATCGTGGAGTTGCAGTGTTTCATATGTGAAATTGTTCTTGTGTTTGACCCTCTGTTCCATCGAGTCACTACACAGATATATTGTTCATCCACTTAATTGATCTATTCTAAATCGATCAAGGGGCCTCAACATTCAAATACAAACAAGAGAATTTGAAAAAACTATTAAACTAAATCTAAACTTTTGGTTGGTTAAGATCATGATTGTAGATGAAGTTAAAAAGAATCCCACCCAAGTAAAAATTTGTACTTTTTCATTCAAAAAAACTAAAAACATGAACCTTAATCAACTAAGGGATTAGATTTAGTTTATTAGTTTTCTTAATTTCTCTTGTTTCGCATTTAAACTTTCTCCTGTATACGTATACGTATACGTACACGTATGCAACGTATACGTACATGTATACAACGTATACGTATGGCCTACTCCAGTTGTCTGGGTGGGTGGAGTCTTGATAAACTCCTCGTGGAATTTGTCAAAGAAACGGTTAGGGGAATGCAATTTGAGAACCCCATACATTTATTTTCCTCACATTTTCATACATATATATATTACCTTTGCATTTATTCATATATATGTAAAACTATATGTATTTAACTTTTATTACCTGTTACTTGTACTGTACAAGTGCTTGTTGCATGCATGTCCACCACAACTTTCCCTATATAAACCAAACATCAAGCCTTCATCATATACATCATCATCTGCATTGATCAATTAATATGGCTTCTTCTCTTAAATTCTTTCTTGTTGTTCTTTTTGGTGTTCTTGTTTGTACTTCCACCGCTCGGAAGCTGACTTCCGCGGGGTTAGAACGGTCTTTTCGTGATGAAAAGACGTTCTATAGTGGTGGCGTTGGTGGTGGATACGGTGGAGGTGGCGGATTAGGCGGCGGTGGCGCTGGTGGTGGGTCTGGATTGGGTGGTGGTGGTGGTGGTGGAGGGTTTGGTGGAGGTGCAGGTGGTGGTGGTGGATTGGGTGGTGGGTCTGGGTTTGGTGGCGGAGCCGGTGGCGGTTTTGGTGGTGGGTCTGGGATTGGTGGTGGTGGTGGTGGTGGTGGGTTTGGTGGTGGTGCTGGTGGACTTGGTGGTGGTTTTGGTGGTGGTAGTGGTGGTGGTTTTGGTGGTGGATTCCCTTGAGGGCATGCATGGAATAAGAATTATTGTTACTTTTGAAAATTATTGTTGTTGTTGTAATAAAAATTATTGTTACTTTTAATTATTATTATTATTATTATTATTGTTTTATGATTGATGTATTAAATGTCTTCTATGAAGGACTAATAATTCTTTGTTTACCTACTGATTCTACACTTGATTAATTGAAAAGAAAACAAAGGGACCTTGTTTGTGTATTGGTTTGATTAAATTTAACACAATAAACGAATAATGACACTTACATGGGTTTCTTTTAATGTATGTTTGTTAGGAGAATGAATGTGTCTGTTTTCATGTTTGTTAATTAAGTTTGTGTTTGTTTGTTAATATTTTAAACGAATTAAATGAATGTACATAAACATGCATAGAACATTGTAAATAAACGAACATAATTGAAGAAAATGAGTTGTTTTATTTACCCAAGGCTTGATTGTAGAATCTGAGTTGGTTGATTGGTTAATGCATGACGTGCTACCTATAATTTCTAATAAATCAATAAATAAATTTAAATGGACATGAAAACCAACAATTTAAATAAACAAACATAACCGAACTTAAATGAACGAATGAGACATGTGTTCATGTACATTCGTTCATTTAATTGAACAAGAAGTTTAGTTCATATTTGTATTTTATTAAATAAATGAACATAACCAAACTTTTCATCAAACGATTTACTGAATATTCGGTTTATATACATTTCTATTCATGATACACGTATTGCTATGTTGGATGAAAGCCACACACGAACCTTTTTAGAATAAAAGTCTTTATATTTGATAGACCTACTACGTTTTGTTCACGTGCTGCAGCGGTTTAATTTTGAATATAACTCCTTCGTTTCAATATAAATTTTATTCAAAACGCAAAACCGAACAAGGTCGATATACGATCTTCTTTTATAATTTTGGTATATAATGTTATACAGCATACCGAATAAACATTTTCGACATACTTAGTTTTTCCTACGTTTCAATGTAAATTTTATTAAAAACCAGTCGCACCAACGCTCACAAGTTTTACTAGATTTCCGACTTAACGCTCGAAAAATTCCATCAGCATCATTGTGAAAACAAAGTTCACGTGGATGAATGATCACGTGACAGAATGAACCCCAAAGATAACCTGAACCCCAAAAATATTATCCACATAGGACTAGCCTAAAGACATATGAATTCTAGTTATCCAACTGATTTTTGAAAAATGAAGTCCACCGGTATCCACCACCATTCACCACCACTATCCACCGTCGCCGATAACCTCCACCGGTTCTCTACACATGCACCGCCACCGGCCGGAGTTTTACGAAGACGATTATTTTCTAGACATGTGAGGACTAAACCCATGGCTACCACCTCTTCTCATCTGGTGGTTCTTGCTGTCGGTTCACCCGCCGCCACCGCTGTCGCCGGAGATATCTCTGTCTTGATTCCCACAAGGTATCCTCAATATCTTTTCAATATAAATGAACTATTTTTGTTAGTTTAATTTAACGGAATAACATAAACACATGTCTTGTTCGTTTATTTATGTTTGTTTATGTTCAGTAATACTAATTAACCGACAGTACACTTTCCCATCTACCCAATCAGTTATAGAATCAAGCCATTGCTTAAAGTTTATTCTTCACTTAAGTTTTGAATCTTCTAATGCTTTTTATTTAGACTTTAATTTGGATATTAGTATTTACTTTTAAAATGTTGGGTATGGTTGAAATAAGTGGTGATAATTGTATTAAAACGTTGGTGTTTGTTTATGTTCTTTTATGTTTGTTTAGAATATTATCGAATGACCTTAAACAAACATGATCACATTCACTGTCTTATGATTGTGCTTGATTGACAGTGTCGCGTTCATCTTCCTATACTGGATCGCCAACTTCGTAGTCCCAGAAATCATCATGAAGGATCTCCAATCCGACGATGCAAATAAGGATCAAAACGCTAACGATCAAAACCCAAACTGATTCAACCACTCCACGATTTCATTCATGTAACAGTCTTTTAGCGATAATATACAGTTGGTTGGTTTCTTTTGAACATGAAAAAGCATCTCTTCACTCTCCAAAACCAAAAAATAAATTTAGCTCATTATTTCAGGATAATTTACAATTAAATGCAGATGTAATAAGAATGATTATACATCTATCCAATCATTTTGAATTGAGCTAACAGGTTTCTCAGCTGGAGATGCATTCCCTGCTTTTGGCGGTTTCTTTGAAAACATTGAAGTTAAAGATTGGCGTAACGGATTTTCTTCGACATGCTTCGGGTCTTTTGGTGGTGTTTTCCCATGGCTCTTATCCTTGTTACCGAACACGAGACTTAGCCTTCTAAACCGACCCTTGTGCTCGCCTGTTGTAGGTGTATCGTCATGCTTTGTGAGCCTAATGAACTCGTCTGGGTTCAATACCATCATCACAACGGAGTCATACACCTAGCAATACAAAATTAATATAAAATATATATAACAGATATACAGTCACACACATGTTCTTAACAACCATTAAACCAATCGAACCACCCACGCGAAGCAAGACAACCAGTCTGGGATCCAAACGGTTCGGTTCACAGTTTGACGGTTGAACGATTTAGACCTGTCTGGAACTTCCAACCAGCCGTGTAAACTGAATCAACAATTTCACCTTTTATTATTTATATACTTTCCGTTTTTGGCATATGTACCTATGAATATGTATTTTAATGATGAGAATCTTTATCATAATAATTTTTTTAATATGAAGTAATGATTTTGAAAGGTAAAAAAAACAGTTAACACCCCCCCCCCCCTCCTCTTTCCCGCCCCTAACCGCCAAAACTAGATCTCCAAACCAGTAAAACTGTCCAGTCTGACCAGCCCATCCAACCCCGCCTGTTTGGTTGTCTTTTCTCAAAACCGTAGTTAGAGGGTCAGCCCAGAAATTTCATCAAAACAAGACTCGGACCGTGAACACTGCGAGTCACACAAACACACACCCAAAATATGTAGATACCTGACAAATATCATCAACTTTTTCAAACCAATTTTTCCCCTGACAAGTCGCAACGATGTAGTCTTTGCATTCAAGAAACAGCTTGTACAGATTTTCATCAGTTGAGGTCTTTGTCTCTGCAACCGCACATCCTGAACACAGCTGAAGATATAACAATTTACATTATTTAACACTTACATAATAATATAAATATTAGTAAAAATGTGAAATAACAGAGCAGTTAGTTACAAGAGAAATGTATAGCTGTTCAAAGAAATCAGAAGGCATGAAATCCTCTAAGCCTTGCAGAATGTGCTCCCTGCAGACATAAGTAACCATGAACCTTTTATCAGATAAAAGAAATAAAAAACGGACCAAGATTTTTTGTGATACATGATAACAATGTCTCGCTTACACAGACAAATCTTCATCGTATAACGGAGACTGTTTGACAGCTGGCACCGGTTTTGCGGTTTCCCAAATCTCTCTCCACAAATTCCCTAAAAAACAACACATACAAGATGTCATAAAACAAGATTTGCAGGTTTGTTTGGTTGGCTGGAAAAATAGAATGAAAAAACAAGGTAATAGAATAAGCAGTGTAATGGAATGAATTTGTTACATTTCACTATTATGTTTGGTTGTGCAATGGAATTGCAATTGCATATGTATTTCTTAAATTTCATATATCCACACCCACACCCACACCCACACCCACACCCATTCACATATATAACACTCTAACAGGATGTGTTCAATACAAAACCAATTAAGTAGAAACCACGAGAACCACAATACACTATGTAGTGTTGATTAGATGTAGTACAAGAGAAAGTGAGGTGATCATGCGGTTACATAACCTCCTCATGTGTCACATTTAAACAACATGTCCATGTGTTTATGCGTTTCTCAGAGTTCTTTAGTTAAAATTGGTTCTGCATTGAACTTTAATCTCCACTTCATATATATAACTTAATAAAAGTTACTGAGCTTTTTACCTCCAGATTAACGTAATAAAAGATCATTAAAAACTCAATCAACGTCACACTATTGTGTGTGTGTGTGTGTGTGTAAAGAAGTGGACCATTACATTCCTATCTGATTCCAGCATACCAACATAACAGCTTTTGTTTTTAGATGCAAAGAAGTGGACCATTTCATTCCTTATCTGATTCCAGCATACCAAACAATGCCAAATATACTATTGTGTGTGTATATACCTTCTTTCTGCATACGCATACTTAAGCGTCCTCTAGAAGACGCATTATCACCATCGGAAGATTCCTTGCTTACATCATCTTCTGTCGGCTCCATCCAATCAGGGGGCGAATGCCATCTAACAAAATCTTCTAGTATGCACCCTGGATTTGCAGCCTAAAACATAATCTATAGAGTTAGCAAGAAGATTGATAATATCTCTTGCAATTCATACTTAGGACATAGCTGTGCACTTTATAGCATATAATTCACCTTGAAGGCCTGCATGTCTGAAAGAAGTTGAGAGCACCCAGCACCGACACTGATCACATGGAAAAAATTCAGTTTGTTTATAACAACATAGCATAATTGTTAGAAATACGACATAGAAAGTACAATTTAAACAAAATATATTATTAAGAAATTCATTGAGAGTCGAGACCTTTAAAATGAGTCTAATTTTTTATATGAGGATTAAGTTATTTCTGTTATTTAAGTGTAACTACCAAGTTTTAGAATTACTAAAAGTTTTAAATAATTAGGTAAAGATAAATTAAAGGTGCACATATGTAGAATAAGTTATAAAACTAACGATGATGATCCTACGAAATAAAATTTGAGAATTAAAGTTTTTAATCAACTGACCTCCCTGTCCGTAATATGAATTCCTCTGTCTCCTTCACAAGATCTTCTGTGAGCAAAGGCTCTTCCTGTCAACTCACAAATGAAGATGACTTTATATAAAAAAGGAAGCATCTTGATAATACCAATTAAATAAATTCAAATATTAATCAGACCTGCATAATGGGTGCATACACCGGTTCACCAGTTTCCAACAGTGTTAAATTCTCACACTGTTTAGCAGCTCCTAATCTAAGCACAGGCTCTCCAGAGCTAACTTTAGCATACATGAGATCTGTTTCTCCATTTGAAGGTGCCATGTCATCATTAAGACTGGCTTGTTTTAAGGCAGAATCTAGTGATTCTGTGGCAATTGCGCGGCGGTTTTTCCTTGAAATACAGCAATTGATAACTTGTAATTGCTGATATAACAGACAGCAATTTAAATCTGGAATTTCATCCGCAGGAATCCCAGGAATATGTTGTCCTTCAGACCATAATCTCCTTATCTGCACACCAAAAGTTCAGAAATTATTAAGACTTAACTAAATATATAAATTAACGTAATAAAACCAGAAAAATAATAAATGACATCAAATGACTTAATATTAAAAATAGCATACTCCAGCCAGTTCACTTAAAGCCAAAATTAGCTAAAAGAGGAATAGGCAAACGCGTTAAAAGTCACCCACACTTTATTTTTATTGCATACAATCTCCTAAATCATTATATTCAAAGATTTAGATTGATAAACATTTTAAAAATGAACAAAAAAGTGTTTGCAGATCAACCAAAACTGACCCTGTTTGTTTCACCCTGTGCTAAAAGATCACAAGTTTCAACCCAACCAGTTTTTGACCTATTACTAAAACCTGTCTGACCAGCCCATGTTGCCACCTTTAAGTACTATAGTGGAGCATTTCATTATCAAAAGAGTTATAGAATGGCATACAAAAACGAGTGGAACGAAACATGTAGAACTACAACAAAAGGCTAAATTGTGTCACATGCAACTACATCTTGAAGGTCAAACGATCAAATGGGATGATGGTCACCTTAAGTCTAAATTCAATTTATATAACCTCCTAAATTGTTTTATTCGAATAATTAAATTATGATGTAACAAATTGTCTTTGTAATCATAATCAGCACGTTAATTATTTCTATAATTGCGGGTCACCTGAGCCTGGCCCAGTCCATTTCATCCGTATTAAAGGAATACCGGTTTCAACTTGAACCAGTTTTGCTCGTTATCCAAGTATCAAACCCTCCCATCTTGCCACCTCTAAGTTTAAGAATGAAATGTGTTATGTTAAAGGATTTACAGAATAGCATAAGAAGATGAAAGAAATTTATAATAATATTGTAACATGTAAACAGACCAGATTCTAAATGTGCTTTCTCTATGATTTGTTTTAGGTTCTAAGTATCATGTTAAAAAGAATAGAAAAACTTACTTCAGCAACAACCCTGCACCAAAACGATGCCATTCTCCTTATAGTTTTCAAACATCCAATGGCTTCTGCAAGCTCTACAATAAAGCTGCCAGGTGGAGCACCATGAAGGTCTTTAATTAAAGATGCAACTGTTGTATTTATCTCCAAATTACGGTTAGTTTTCCTTCCAGAAAGAGGCCCTTCTGCAAATATCTTACAAGAAATTGAGAAAAAAATCAAGGAAAAATGCAATAAAAGGTGGCAAATATATTTTCACAAAAACAAAGAATCTACCTGCACCAAGAAGTAAATTTATAAGAGAAAAAACTTTTTCATCAGCACCAAACTCCATATCAATCTTATCTTCTTTATCCCTAAGTACTAACGATTTCACTGTAGAGAAGTTTAGACCAGCTTTCTCTCTCACAGGTGACGAATCTCTTGATGACATTGAAAGATCTTTCATTGACCTGACCATTCTCGTAGTCCTGCAGTTAACCAAAAACAAAGATGTTACTTGAGCTTTTCTCGTATTTGATAACTGAAACCGTCTCATGCAGACATCACAGATAGAAATCATGAACATCATGTGGAAAATTCAACAAAATCAAATAATGATAAGCTTACTCAACACCAATAGCCAATTGCCTAAGCACAGCTGCTGATGGTATGATATCAATATTTGAATCATCTGAACCCAATAAACCACCTTCGGGTTCCTGTAAGATATGAACATCACTTCAGTTGTATGATATTATAAATGATAAATGTATTCTGATTATTCCTGAGAAGTGACCTTTAGTAAGATCCACACAAGTCAATATCCATCTGCTTAAAACCAGTCACTAATTAAGAAAATTTTAGCAACCCGTATTGAAAATTCAGCAAGATCCACACAACTCAATCCACATCCTATACATTCCTCTTTTTGCCTATTGGACATGCTAAGGTTTTTCTTAGAGTTGTTAAAATAGTTCATAACACTTGAGTAGGCAATATGATACCAACCAATGCAGTGGGACTGCTTCACACTCCAAAAACTAGTTACCATCTAATTCCAATTTCAGCACAGATTACCGTCGACGATAATACAATAACATCTACATACAACTATACAAATGCCACTAACAAAACATTAAGAAAATCAAAGGCTTTAAGTGAGATCTTGTTGTCACCTTTGACATAAAACTTCTGCTTGGTATGAACACATTGTCATCAAATATCGAAAAAGAAATCGTCGGGTCATCAGTTTTATCAGCTTCTTGAACACCCTTTTTCCCAAACCTTATGTTCTTAAACCTCTCCTGCCAATCTTGTTTCGTCTTGATCGGCTCCGGCCTCCGCCTTCCATTCTTTTCCTATTTACAGAAGAAACCAAAATCAACACACTAAACCCAAAACCCCCAAATTCCAATTAATATCAAATCTCCAATAAAACTATCGCATCGGTCAACGTTGTTGGATTAAATATCAGTAATTCTGTATATCCAATTCCTTCTTCTAATTAGTAAACTGAATATCATGATCTTGCTTCAAATTGAAATCGAAAAACGATTCAGATTCAAATTCGAAATTTGAAATCAACACACATACGAAACGAACTCACCTTCGAGCCGATCAAATCGCTAGGAGAATCATTCTTCTCATCAATCTCCAACCGCTTACCACTCTCATCTACCCCATCACAAAATCCAAACAACAATCAGACAGATCCAAACAACAAACCAAACCAAAACCCACAAAACATCTAGCTGTAACAGTAACGTTTACTTGAAATCAGACGAAATTAAGACATGGGTATAAGAGATTGACCTAGATCGTTGGAAGAATCTGATTTCTTGATGTCAGTGAAGACTTTCTCGGCTTTAGCAGCGGCGGAATGGAAGGCTGTTCTTGCTTTCGACACGAATCCAGTTGAAGGTGCCGCCATTTACTGCAGATTTTGCTTTTGCTTACGAAAATGATGGCATTTTTTGGGGGAAAACGTGTGATTCAACGGATTGATCGATGGAGAAATTGGGGAGAAACAGTGAGTGCATGTGTTTAGATGTGTTTGTGATGTATAGATTTCAAGAAACTGTGGGGGAGTGCGCCTCTCGTATTCTTTTTTGCTACTATCAATTTGGATATTCTAGCAATCATGTTTTTTTTTTTTTTTTTTTTTTTTTGAATATAGATTTGATTTTTGCTATGATTGATTTTGATTCCGATGATTTTAACATTTGTGGTAAGTGTTTTTAGATGTATTATGTCTTTAACATACGAATGATTTGGGATGAGAAGTGGGGTTGTTTAATGGCCGACCCGAGCCGATGTAGTTCGGCCCGGCTTGTTTTGTTAACAAGTTGGGTTTTCTTTATATATAAACGATTCGAGTCGAGCTGGTTCACCGGTTGATCTTGAGAATGATTCAAGTCACAAGTTATTTAATTTCTGTATACTTGGTTTTGATAAGGTATAAACAAAAATAAATCATGTATTTATTGTCGTTATGAAATGATGTGTATACAAATTAAAATCATTCACCACTCACACATAGTTGTGTATATAGTGTGTGTGTATATATATATATGTATATATATATATATAAATATATATATGTATATATATATGTCTATAGAGGAGGAATCCTGCAAAAACCACAATGTTATAAAAAAACTAGAGAAAACCAATAAAATCGGTAACATAATTTAATATTTTTTTATCACTACCCTCTATATATATATATATGTGTGAGTATATATAAATAAAGGTATGAATCAAATGAAAACAGTAGCATGGTTTTACATATACGTCACACATAGATTACGTAAATACGTATACGTGACCATTTTTTATTCAACATAGTGTTACGTATACGTAAGACTCTTCATTCTTGTATGTATGCTCAACATATATGTACCAAATACTTAAATAACATTTTAATAATTAAAATAACATAAAAGTTCTAAATTATGTTATTGGTTTCCGTGGTTTTTTTTTTGTTTTCACATAAGTATTGGTTTTCTCAGGAACCATCCCTTGTGCGTGCGTACGTGCGTGCGCGCGCGTGTGTGTGATTAAAAATAAACAATTCTAGTCAAAAGTGAGTCGACTCAAGTTTAAAAGAGTGAATCTGGCTCAGTTTGTAAATGATATGCTTTCTAGAGAGTTTTTTCAAGTATGTTTCAAACTATGTGACAGCTCTAATACTTGATATTCGATAAGTTCAAAATAGTTTATAAGTACAACGTATAAGGATACCTATGTAATTATAATTTAAATATATCATACAATATTATTGTGTGTAGCATGATAAAAACACATGTTATAAAAACTAGAACGAAAAGAGGAAAATAGAGAAAAATTATACAAAAGATGATACGAAAATTGAAACATATATGACAGGTTTAATCAACTTGCATTGTTTATTGCGTGTGACAAACTATTTATGTTACTTATAATCATGATCGTTTTTTGTTATTCTAATATGATAAGTAATTGCATAATTGCATTGTTCAGACTTATAGCTAAATGTGGTTTTCAGCTAAGTAGACGTATATAGTTTTATTTAAAAATAAAACATTATGATAAATAAAGAACTTTAAATGATAAACTTTCTAAAACAAGAGGGTTACCCAAAATGTTATTGTTTTGATATAATCTAACTTATAGATATTTATAAATTTATATTATAAAATAAACATAAGAAAGAGACTTTATAATTTTTATATATACTATACAAGTTGACCTGGGTTATCTTGTAATTGAGTATATGTTGTTATCTCATATTAAGTTGTTTACATCTGTTCAAAATTTGTTTTTCTAAATTTATTTTTTCACAAATATATAAAAGACAAATGGATTGCACTAGTTAATGTCAATATTTAGTTGGTATATCCTATTCATATTGCAAAATCATATATTATTCCCAAGAAACAAATGGAAGTTATTGAGAGTTAGGATAGAATTCCAAAAATTACATATTTACTTCATTCTTTTAAGGTTTTGGTTAGGGCTGTAAACGAACCGAACGAACACGAACGTTCATTAAGAAATAAACATGTTCATGAACTGTTCATGAACACTTACCAAACGGGTTTCCTTGTTCGTGTTCGTTCATTAAGGAAATGAACATGTTCATGAACTATTCACGAACACTTACCGAACGCAAACGAACACAAACAAAATCAAACAAAAACAAACAAATGTTCATGAACATGACGAACACAAAAAAGTCCATAAACACAAACAAATACAAATGATCAAATATTTATTTTAGAAATAAAATCAGCATTTTCATCACAAAATTTACAAGAAATAAATAAACATGTAACATAAATATTCAAAAACACTTGACATACTTGTCATAAAATAACTAACACAAAAATTAAGAACATAATCGAACATATTAACGAACATAAACGAACACATATCGAACGTTCACGAACGGACATTAACGAACATAAACGAACACATTATCGAACGTTCACGAACATAAACGAACGAACACAGCTTGTGTTCGTGTTCGTTCGTTTAACTAAACGAACGAAATTTTCTTGTTCGTGTTCGTTCGTTTACTAAACGAATGAACATAAATGAACTTCTCGCCGAACATTTCACGAACTGCTCGTTGAACGTTCAGTTCGTTTGCAGCCTTAATTTTGGTACTAATAGAGTAATGGACTCCATTAAGAATCTAAGGTCGATTAAACTCATATTTATGATTATTCACTATTAAAGTGCCTTTCTCTAACAGTACACAGTTGTTTGGAGAATGTATTATTTCTTAAGAGCTTGATAATTCAAGTCTTATAATAAACAAAATATATAGTTAACCATTAGATATAACTGTATAAGATTTAGTGAATGTGTAAGTTAAGTGTCTAAAAAAAATGATTATTCTATATGAATATTTATCCTGAATCACGATGTTATGACAAATATTAATTTATTCATGGAAAGCATTCAAAGTTAATTAAAGGGAAATATATACTTAATAATCTCTGATTGTATACTTGTGCAAAAGTATTGTTTGTTCATATAGGTACTTTTGAAGAAATGGGGAGCTCTTCTAAAGTATATATAACCTCTTAATGCATAAGCAAAAAGCATGAATTGAAGAACGCAAAAAAGTATTAGCAGATATATGCTTCATGAACACGAAAGAGAATAAGATTATGCTGTACATATATGTTTAAGAGAAATAAGTTCATTAGTTATATATCTTTTCTCATATTTGTAATAATTTTCCTAAAGCACTATAAATGATTTGCTTTTTATTGTTTCCAAAGAAAATTCATATTACTATATTGAAAAATATTAAATAACAAGTGAGACATAAATTTTTAAGAAAAGGTGATCATCCTTCTAGAATTATTTATGCTTGCTTAATCATTAAGTTGTGATCAACTTTCCATCATATGGATATCGAATCATCAACTTATGATTTGTGATTAATTATTGTTTTCGTGCCCATGTCGTCCATCTACTCTATTTATGCTACACGAACGTCACATTTACTTTACTTTATTAAAAGTAATATTTTTAGATAATAAATTGTTAACCTTTCTCACACAAAGACTAGTGTTTGTGACATTGAGATTGTTTTATTGGTTAGTTTGAATATATCGAAAAAAATGCACGTTTATCGCTCCCTCAATAGATTTTCCTGACATTATAGCAAATTTAAGATTTTACTTTTGTTCTTTTAGATGTGATTATGCGTAATTGTAATTAGATAGGGTTTTACATCTATAGTTAGGAAAAATATAAACAAATTTCACGTATCTAGCTACTTTATTTCATGAAATACGCAGAGATATAGTGGTTCACTACCATGTGTACCTCCCTCATATAATAAAATTTCTAACATCGAACATTTTTGTAATTTTCTCTTTTCATGATACGAGCGCTCGAACACTTTAAACATCTTATGTCTCAAGTTATACTCTTCCAACAATAAAATCACATAAATCATTTCATTTGTATGACAGGATCATAAACACAAACAAATTTTACAACCAAAACTAGCAAAACTAACTTACAATAACTGGATCAATAAACGCTAGCACGAACAAGCTGAGAGAAAAAAATACATGATTTGACATATATATGCATATACTTAACAAGATTTGTCAACTTTTCCTTGACAAAAGTACATATGAATGTATAAATACGTGTATGCGTTTGTGTATCTTTCTTTTTGTGCTTGTTTTAGACATTGACGAGTTGTTCTACATTCATTGGGGTCGTAACTTGTTGTGATCCACTATAGAGAAAGCCAGCAAAAATACTAGAGGCGTATTGGGTTGGGTGATAGAGATCCCAAAAAAGATGGTTCTTTCGGTTGGAGCAATATGTTGAAATCGGGATGCAAGGGATGTCGGCTTTTAGGTTGCCAAGTCCGCAACAAGCTTCCTTTATCTCAGTAATTCCTGAAATATAACTAATACTGTGAGACTTCTTAAAACTTTGTTGAAAACCTAATAAACTATATTAAATGAAGTTACTTTTGTAACTCCTCATGTGACACACAAGTGATGTAATTTTAGATATATATGTTATTACGAAGAATAAGAAGCAGCATAGATAGTCAAGTATTAAGTACCGTAAGTTTCAGGATGTTGAATAAGGCCATCCATAACATCGTACGTATCAAAATAAGAATAGTGCATATCCGATGATTCCGACTTCAATTCACTTAATAAAGCCTTTAAACCTTCATTGTACTTTGTTGCCCAGTAATTTGCTTCCACCCTGCACTCGCTAGTCGTGTTCTGCTTTCTTTGTGCCGGACAACAGCCAATCACTCCGACTCCACTCACCACAAATTTACGTGCTCCCAATCCATACATTCTCTGTGGCAAAAACCAAATCGACTCTATTAACATTATACAAATTACAAAAACTAGTCTATTTTAATTCGACTTAAAAAATACATTAGACATATTTTTTAGAATTTATCATGATTTAAGAAGTTGGTTACCTTCAAAAGCCCTTTGAGGGTAGAGACCATGAGATCAACATATTGTTGAGGGGTGTATTGCTTAGATACTTTAGAGTCTTTGTTGAAGTAGCCGAAGAGATCGTTGCTCCCAATGACAACTAGAAATAGAGACTTGGATAAATGGGCTTGGGCTCCGTCTGAGCCCAATTGTTTAACCAGTTGGTCATGGACCAGAGTGTAGTAGCTCACTTGTTTTGTCAAAGGAATTGATTGTTTCTGTAAATAAATATAACAAATGTTAGAGGTAAAAATCAAAAGCGGGGATAGCTCAGTTGGGAGAGCGTCAGACTGAAGATCTGAAGGTCACGTGTTCGATCCACGTTCACCGCATTTTGTTTGATGTTTTTTTTTTTTTTTTTTTTTTCATACGCTGCACGTGACAGCCATTATTTCCCTTTAGTGTTTCCCACTTTTGTTAACCAACATACAACTTTTGTTTGTAAAGCTTAAATATTAGTTAACCATTGTACTCTTTATTTTATAAGTTCTAGTTTTTTCATTACATGTTTTAGATTTTTTCATTATTTTAAATTATGAAAATAGAGAGTTGGGTTTTTTCCAAACAATTTGAATAAATATATTGGCCGTTTTTGTTAATACTATTGTTAACAAAATTTTATTACTTTCACTAAAAGATAACCAAAATAATTAAATAATTAAATTTTCAACCGATTTTTAAAAATTTATCAAAATGATAGATCTTGATAACCCCAATCAAACCATATCAAACTTCAACGAACCCATATAATGAAAGGAATATAAAGATCATCAAACGTCCTAGTTCAATCAAGCTAACCAGACAATGCTTATAAATTTTCTCGTAAATCAAATTTCTCTTTAATGATAACGAGTAATTTGTAAAATCGTTAATCTCCAAACAACTTAGGGGTTGTTTGGTAATTTCTGAATGATTATAAAAAATGCTGAATAAATAAGAGGTCTGAACCATTAAGTGTTAAACCATTAAGAGGTCTGAATCATTAAGAGCTAGTATATCGCTTAACTATTTAAAGACAAATGTCTGACCAATTCAGATCAGATGTTTTAACCATTTAGCATTAGTATATTGTTTAACCATTATGAGGCAAATGTCTGAACCATTCAGACATTTGCTCGCGAAACAAACAGTCTGAACCATTAAGTACTGAATCATTCAGATATCTGAACTATTAAGAGGCTGATTCAGATGCTACCAAACAACCCCTTAATCATGCTTGAAACCAACCCAATCTTTTATTTTTTTTCTCATAACCCAACTTTATCTCCACTTTAATTTCGATTACATTATTAACGTACAAAAGTCGTTAGATAGTTGGTTTTTTTATTAAGGAAGTGAAATAGATACTTAATAAAAGAATCTAGTTTCATGCAAAGGCGAAGCCTTGATTTTAGTGGTATGAGCCTCTCTGGAGTTCACCATACAATGTTTCTTAGTGCTTCTTTCTTTTTTCAGCTTTCACAAAAAACACCATATTAAAATGTTTATTAAAGAATATACGGTTTAATTTCTTAGAACGATTGAATTTAATATATTATCTTTATATAATAATATCATATTTAACCAATAAAAAATAATAATAATTAATATATTTATTTTATATTTAATACATTCCCCTCGTCAAATAATTAATCGTTCTTGCTGGATCCTATCTTCAAATTCTAATCTTCAAATTCTAACAGTTACGAGTTTAAATTTAAGTTATAGGTTACGAGATTTGAATTGGGTATTATGAAAAACTGTTAAATGAGCATATTATAAATTGTATTTATTTAAATGTGTAAATATAAAACTTCAGATGTTTATAACATATGACTTTAGTATTGTAGTTCTTAATTCAATATAGAGGTGTTTAGTGTTCACGACGCAATTCACAAAAATATGGATTGAACCGCTAATTACAATTGCTAGAAAATACAAACCAAACTAGACAGGTTTGTTAGGTCAGTTGAATTGGCGGGTTGGCGGGTTTTCATAGTTTTGTAGTTCAGTTGTGCCGATTTACTGGTTTTGAACAAAATTTTCCATTCTTTAAAAAAAACGTAAATTTGTATTAACTTTCTTTTAAAATTAATATAGTTTAAAAATACAAATATATAATAGACATATGTAAGACCATAATTCTAAAATAGAAAAATATGATAAATGTTAAATGATCAGTTTGGTTTGCCCGTTTTAACTTCAAACTATGAACCGAATGTCAAACTGTTAAAATCAAACCGTAAACTACTAGTATAAATTTTAAACAAACTAGACCAGCCTCCTTGCTTCACTTTGGACAATTTAATGCGTTTTCAACGGTTTATAAATACCCCTGGTACAATAACACTTATGATATTGTCTGGTTTCTATTAAACACCATTTTTCATTTTTTCCCGAAACAAGTAACGATCCATATCAACAACCCCACACATGTTCTTCCCACACCGTAGTTTCATTATCTACTCGCTGGTGATTCAAACCTATATCTAAATCAAAACAAAGATACAACCACAAAACAGTTGTTTCATGGATGAATTATTGAGTTCTGGTAAGAAATCTTACGAATAGTTCATCGGTTCCATTGAAGATTCCGGCACCACCCGATGCAAAACTAACTCCGGTCACCGTCGCATTGGTGCTACTCAGCTTCTTCAGTTTCGACACCAGTGACAGATACGGTGGTGCCGACGGTAGTCCGACCTTCTCCGCTGCGAATTCACACATAACACTTCAAATGTTCAAATCACAACACGAATTCAATCGATCAATAACGATTAACCTAAAATCCTCAACATTAAACTCAAATCGAATCGATCTAAATCGTTTATCGCTAAAAACCTAAATCGTAAACACAAAACACAATTCGGACGTTCATTCGCTCGTTCAAATTTGATGAAACTGCAAACGGTGTAAAATCAGCGATTGAATCGGTACCTAGAAAATCCGCTGCGTTTTTGCCGTTGCTGAAGCGTCCGGTGGCTTTTCCGGTGGGAAAATCGACGCCGTTATGAGGAAAATCGGCTTTCGCGAGAGATAACGCGAGGTAATTGTTGTTTCCGACGTCGACTAATGAGTCTCCGAACACGTAAAGTCCGGGGACTGATTCACACAAAACGGTGGATACGAAGATGGAGAAGATGAAGAGTGATGTGATGAAGGTGATTGGAGCTTCGTTAATGGAGGTTGACATTGTTAGTGTGTGTGTGTGTGTGTGTGTTAATGGTGGTTTGAAGGTGGAGACGATGGGTTTATAAAGTGGTGAAATGAAGCCAAAATAGGAGTGTGAACGATGGGGAAGAAAATAATCGAAGTTGCGATTCTGATTTTGAGTTGTGTGTTGGCGTGTGAATAAATTCTTAGATAATGGTCCATGTGGTTTTTGTTCAATTTAAGAAAGTAAGATGACATGTATGAGATACGTCGACGGGCGTCTCGTACAGTTGATAAGACTTAGGTTAAGTAGTGTTATTTGATAATTAGTTAAAGATTTCAGTTCGAAGATTACGTCTTTTTAGTTTGCATTAACTCTTGCGTCTTGGGTTGGAATGTCACGGCACGGGGCGATTAACATGTCTGACGACACTTGTTTTTTTTTCATATTTTATATATTATTTTTTGATTTTAATATTTTGTTAAACTATAAGTTCATGTATAAATATAAGGTGGTTTTATATCTTGTTTGAAATCACATACACACATATATAGACGTGGGGTTTAGTTCAAATGAAAAACAATATAAATTGTGAAAATCAATAAATCAAATCTTCACATTTGATGTATTAAGATCAATTACACATATTTTTTGAATAAAAAAATAAAAATTTATATTCTTATGAGATCATGTGTATAAAAAGTAAAAAAAAAATATGAGTTATTAATCTTAATACATCAAAAGTGAAAATTTAGTTTATTGATTTTCATAATTTATTTTGATTTTTATTTGAACCCAATTTTATGAATATATTTATATCATAACCAAATTGTTTGATAACCATCAAAGTCTTATAAGCATTCGTACATATACCTCAAAGAAAATGCTATAAACCTATAATCTATAAAAAAAGTCATTTATTTCTCTCACTAACTCTACTTTTTCTTTTATTCTCTCCTGGATTTTTTCAGAAAGAAAAAAAAAAACAATGTGAACGAGTGCTTATAATGTATAACATGTGTGTATGTAGTGCATGCAGATAAAGTACCATCAATAGCATATTTTAAAAAAAATGAAACTCGCCCATATTGAAATTTAAGTCTTTTAGTACATTTATATAATAACTTTTTGAAAAATGAAACAAAGGTCCACATATGCGTGTATGTTTTATGTAACATTATTTGAATATATCAAAAGGTCTAATTATTTTTAATGGCCGGTTTGATTGTAAAAAACGAGTAGAGACCATGATGAAGACAAGTTTGAAGTGTCTGATAAGACGTTAAAATGGTCTGGGGCATAAAAAGTAGTTGGTTTTATATTGGTCAACTCGATCCACAAATACTCTTTAGGTGTTATGAAACATGATTATGAGAATAATAATTTAATTTAACTATTATAGAAAGACAGTGCATAGAAAAAAAAAACTTTAAATATATTGCTAGGACTTAAAGATTATGTTTTGACTTTTGACACTTAAATTATACTTTCTTGCTTTTTATAAAAATATTTCTATGTAATTTTGATATGTAAAAATCTCCGAACTTATGAAATATACATGGAAAAGCATTAAACTAGTTTTTTGTATATTAAAATTCATAAGGTTGAATAAAATGCCAATAATCTTAGAAAAAAATGTAAACATATAATGGCTATTTCTGATAAAGTACTCTAAAAAATTTTAGAGTTAGTTTTAATTTTGCTTACTAAAGTTTGATAAAATTAATAATTTTTTTTAGATTCAAAATATTAATTTACCTTTAAAATTTTCATAAATTGTTTCAATTTCATTTTAAAAGTTTTATTATATTGGATCAAATTGAAACAACTAATAAAACTTTTGGATTGAAAATAAAACAACTTAGAAACTTTTGAAGGTAAATTAATGTTTATAAACCTTTTGTGGGAAAATAATTATTTTTGTCAAAACTCAAGTAGCAAAACTGAACTTTAACATATAAAAATTAGTTTATTGACTTATTGTGTATTTTTATAATCAAATTTTACATTATTTAAGAGTTAACAAGCCATAATTTAAAAGAAAACCTCAAAATATATTTACATTATTTTGTTACACGTTTAGGGACCTTAACATATAAATTCGTTTATTGACTTATTGTGTATTTATATAAGTTGAAGGGCTTTTATAGACCAAAATCATATTGGGAGACTTTTTATGAAAAGTAAGAAATTATAATGGTTTTCTATTAAAATTCATAAACTTGTATAAAATGAAATTAATTTTTAGAAAGGGTTAAAGTAACATTTTTTTCCTGATAAAGTGACACTCAAAAATTTTATATAAAGAAACTATATCATTTGGTTTCAACAATTTAAGAGTTAACAAACTATCATTTAAAAGAAAAACTCAAATTTACGTGTGCTTTTAACAAAACTTAGTGTAATCTCACATAGTTGTAGTGCTAAAAGACTTGCAAAACTTACTTTTTGTGGATATTATTAATCCATTAAAGCTGGAGTTGTAGAAGGACTGTGGTTGGTTTGTTAAATAAAAGACGAAAGAATGGTTTTTAGAGAGAGAAAAAATATTATATAATTATGATACTTGTACAACGTTAAAACCAAATTAATTCTTAGGATAAGAATTTTGTTTAAACCAAATCAGTTTACACGTTAAAATATATTTTAATGCTTTAAAGGTGTTAGACCTACACCTAATTGATATTAAGTTTGAGAATTTAATGTAATTATTGGGGTACCTTGATGTAAATTATTTCTGTATGTATTCAAGTCTTCTCCCATGCTTGGGGCAAGCCAATCTGATCGATTGATAAGAGGCAATAACTATCAACAAAAGTGGCATTTAGCATATAAATTGTTAATATTTTTAAACTCTTTTAACAAAGTTAATTATGTGTTTTACATATTTGTTTTGTATTAGTAACTTCCAATAGTTTATTATTAAGATAGAATCATAATAAGATGATGCATGTGTGCAAAAATTATAATTGTTTTAAGGCATAAGCACTTCCTATTAGTTAATTTACTGTTAGAAAATAATTTAATATTCATGCAAAACTTAAATATTGGATATTCAAATTAGGAGTCAAGTTTTGACTTTTATATGTGAGATATCATCTTTCGTGTATGTGGTGTCATTTAACATTCTGATTTGGATTATGGCAAAAGGTCAACATACGTGTAAATCGTTGTCATTCGTCTTCTTTAAATTTTTGTTTTTTAAGGGAAGAATCTACATAATTATGTTTGACATTTTTTATTGTGTACATTTGGATCAGGAAGATGATAAGAATTCTGTTCATACGTTAAATAACAAATAGCTTGTTACATCTGAAAATATTCAAATTTTAGATCAAACACTTCAAAATTCAACTATCCTCATGTTAATATTTGTCTTTGCCGCATTAATGAAGCAATTGCATTGGTATCTTATAGCAAACTGTATCATTTTGACCAAGAATGCCAAAATATGATAATTAACGATTATATTCGGTTATCTTTTGTTGCAAATTTGTCATTAGTATTACTTAATAATTAGAGTAAATTAATATTTTAGTCCCTAGGGTTTGACGAAAATTACGTTCTTAATCCAATAGTTTATTTATTATAATTACAGTCCAATAGGGTTTGTTTCAATTTCAATCCACACCATTAACTCCGTTAGTATAATTCAGTTAAGTTAATATGAATTGACTATATTACTCTTAGTAAATAAAAATAAAAAATAAACCCTCATCATCTTCTACCGTTATCATTCAACCCTAACCCATCTCTCTATCTGTTGGTGTTCCCCCGTCACCTCCACCACCACCACCACCATCCTTAACCGCCACCGCCACCATCGTTCACCGCCACCCACTACCACCATCATGCTTCCATCACCATCTTCATCATGCTTCCAACGCTAGTATCAAGAATCTAGCAAAAAACAACAGTCATTTTGGGTGATGAATATGTTTAATTAAGTATCACCATCATCACCTATCTGATCGCAATTCATCTTCATCTCCTTTTCTCTCTTTGATTTCAATAGATTTATAAAGATCTACAGGTTGTAAGAGGTGGTGGGTGATTGTAGTGGTGTGAGCGACGGTGGTTCTGCCCTATCTGTTTTCGATTTCAACTTATAAATCTGCAGGCGATGAGTGACGGCGGTTCTGTGTACAACGATGGCAGAGGTGAGCAATGGTGGTTCTGGTTCACGATGGTGCGATGGTGGTGGTTGTGGTGGTCGGAGAGGGCGGTGGTTGTGTCGGCAAATTGGGGTTGGGGGGTCTTGGGTGAAGAGATAGATAGAGAGAGGGGGGGGGGGGGGGGGGGTGGATGTTGGAGTGGCGGCATGAGGTGGCGGACGGAGTGGCGGCATGAGGTGGCGGTCGGAGTGGCCTGGAGGTGGAGGTGGCGATGGTGGTCGGAGGTGGCCTAGGGGTGGAGGTGCCAGCCGGTGATTTTTAAATGACATGGGGGTCTTGAACCATGATGGTGGTGGTCTTGTTGGGAATGATACTGGTGGTGATGGTGGGTGATGATGGACTTGTTAGGAATGATGATGGTGGTGATGGCGGTGGTGGCGGTGGTGGCGGTGGTGGTGGTGGATAGGATACGGTTTAGATGTTAGATGATGAAGATGGCAAGATGATGACGATGAAAACGACCATCTGATAAATATTTTTTATTATTTTATATTCAATCGTAAAGGTAATATAGTAATTTACACTAACTTAACGGAAATATTTTAATGGTGTTAATGACTTGGGTGAAATTAAAAATAAAACTTGAAACTATTGAACCGTTGTGTAATATTGTAAATTTACACTAACTTAACGAAAATATTAAACTACGGTCATCCATGACGGGGATCATTTGTGTTATGTTTTTTTAAACCTGTGAACCGACCTTGTAGTTTTTCAAACCTGATGATCGAAAGTAAAAACAAACCTAATTACGTGTACCCTTCATGTAATTAACTGTAATTATTATATATGTATATTCTTGCATGAATCAAAAGATTATACAATAATTAATAGACGACTTAGAGGCTTCCCTTTGATGTGATGTTAACGTGGCCACGGGTTTCTAGATATATGTCACTACATATGGTAATAAATAAGATAGTGAGTTTTTCACACGTAGGCTAACTATATGAATAATAAATAAGATAATGTTTGTTAAAGTATAAATGCAATTATTTAAAAAGTTATAGGCATCAATGATCATTTGGCCTAGTAGTTAAAAAAAAGGTGAGAAGTTTTGTTTCTTTTGAAGATCTAAGGTTTAAATTTTAATATTAACGAATATTACTAACTTGGTGATAGTAACCACTAACTATGTTTTTAAAAAAAAAAAACTATGGGCATTGTAATTTGAAGAAAAAAAATATTGTTTGATAATTTATTTTAAACAATTCTTGGTTTTGTATTAATAATTTAATATTATTGAGACTTTCATGCTAAATCTTGTGGACTCTGATTGATAAGTATAAACGTGTACGTAATGATATCGCATGTGATGCAACTCGAATTTGATTGATTATATATATACTAGTTTTAGTAAATTCGTGTAATACACGGGTTGTATAACTTAATTAAATAATTAAATATAATAAAAACTTATTATTTAATATTTGATTGAAATCTTCATTATTATAAACAGGATGACAATTATATTTTAAAACAAAAGTTTTTTAAAAAATATTAGTTTTAAAAACTTTCTTGTTATAAATTTTAATTTTAATTATTTTTTGTTTATAAAAGCTTTATTTTTAAAAATACCAATTTTAAATTATTTTATATTTTTAATAAAGTTTAATGTTTTAGAAAAAATTCTTATTTTATAAAAATTTGCATATTTAGAAATAACATTAATAATATTATTTTTTTCTTAATTTATAAAAAATATATTTAATCTAAAAAATAAATAATATTATTAGTATTAGTAATTAATATGAGCATTAAATAAGAGAGAGAAGCGGAAAAAATTTGATAAGAAGGAATGTGGTGTTGACAAGTGTTCATCGTAGTTACTCTTTTATTAAAGTAGTAAGATGTTTCTCTTAACGCGATTTACCATTTTATTTATTACTAAATTTAGTTACCCGTGTATTACACGTGATGGGGAGAGTTAATTATTAAATAACATGAAAACATAATAAAACCAAATGTGTTATATATTAAATAAGACATAACAACTTTAGATCATAAGGTCACAAATGAGCAAAAACCTTCTTTTAAACTATATTTGTAGTAACATTAGTAGGTTCGCTATTATTATCTAAAGCTAAGAGTTTTAATCCATCTCTACTCTTGACTTGTGACAAGATGATATAAAACTGACAATGCGTAAAAACAGGTTCTTTTGAATACAAACCGAGTATTAACAGAGATTGAACTTGACTTTTATTTATTGTCATAACGAAACATACAACCAAAGGAAACTGTCTTCTTTTAAACATGAAATGAATCCTTTTGACAGGTCAAATCGTGAGCTGGATATTGGGTGGGTGTAAGGATATTAGTATGAAAAAATTGAGATT
Source organism: Flaveria sonorensis (assembly GCA_025506505.1). Taxonomy (NCBI): domain Eukaryota; kingdom Viridiplantae; phylum Streptophyta; class Magnoliopsida; order Asterales; family Asteraceae; genus Flaveria; species Flaveria sonorensis. The sequence continues at coordinate 86,503 of JACCIY010000264.1, forward strand.
TGAATAATATACGTCGAAAAGTTATGTGCAATAATGAGATCAATTTCGGATTGTTTTGACACTGTAATCGGATATAAGGATATAGTATTGAATCGGGTCGGATCGGGCTATGAATGTTTATAATATCTATGATTAGTTATTGATTATTATTTATTTAATACTAACTTTAATAAACCCGTGTATTACACGGATTGAAAAATAAAATATTAAATATAATAAAAATATATGAAGTATAAAATAATATTCTAAATAAGTTATGATTAAAATTACGTATTAGTAAAAGTGGATCAAATATATATATCTGAAAAAATCTGGTTCAAATAAAAGTGAATATTTCATATAAAGCACACTAAGTGAATTTAAAACGTTGATAACATTATTTTAAAGGTTAATATTAAGACCATGACATGATATTTTGTTAATAGAAATAAAGAAAAGGGCTAGAAGGGTAAAATGAAACAGCCTTATTGTTGACCTTTAGCTTAAATTTAGTTCTATTAATATTTCATACTCAAATAGCTTTTTATATAATTCATTAATTCAGGAAAAAAAATTATACCATAAAATACAAAATATAATTATCTTTAATTTAAATCTTAAATAGGGTTATTGGATTTTAATCCCGACTTTTATTTATTGATCAAAATTAATCTCAACTCAAAAAATATTTACAGACACTTCCAACTTTTAACCGATTTTCCTTCAATGATACTTTATTAACTGAGAGTTAACCCCATTATGTCATTTTTCAACTCCGCCGCTACCCAGCCTTCATAAGGTTTGTTTCTCGGTGTCTTGCTTCCATCATCGCCTAAAACCTACATCCAACGAATCAACTGGTTTAGAACAGAAGGTGGAGATTGACGGGTTTTCAAGTGCAGAAGTTTCAGATTGACGGACCTGATGGTTGATTTCAACTTTCTGCTTAGTGTTTTGGCCATATAATCGGTTCACGCCATAAAAAACCTAAAGGTGTTAACTCTCAGTTAGTAAGAAATCATTGGAGGAAAATAAGCTCAAAGTTGAGAGTGCTTGTAAACATTTCCTGAATTACAATTAATCTCGGCCAATAAATGAAAGTTTGAATTATTATAATCCAATAACCCTTAAAAATATGGGTTGTTTAAAAATATTGTTACACTAATGTGTATAAACTAGTTACAATGATGTGTATAAATAATCCAATTACAAAAGTGTGTGAAAACCATTACATGATGGTGTGTAAATAACACTTGTAATTGCACAGACACCTGTCATCTAAAACAGTAAAACACCTTGTTGTGTACCGTATGTTTTGGGAACCAGCTAGTGTGTATACGTATACGTACTTTATATATGCACATTAAAACTTTTGTTGTTTGAGAATTGGGATATAAATGGAAAAGTGACACCAACAAGACGAGTAGCAATCAATAACGATCGGGTAAATGTGTTTTCATGTTCACTGTTTCCCTATCTCATTTATTGCACAAGCAAGCATTAAATTATTAATGTGTTTTTAAAACATGCAGAATTATTATGTTTTCATGTTATCAAAATGTAATTATTAGAAGGTCATAAACTTTAGGGTTTTAAGATAGTACCTTATTTATTACATGTCTTTTATATTCTTTGTATGGTTGTTTCAATTGATTAAATAGTTTTCTGAGGTGCTGTTTTTTTTTTTTCTGCAGGAAAATATCTACAGTCTGCGGACTACATCTGCAGACATCTGTACCAGAAGAGGTGAACCAAACCTCTGCAGTCTGCAAGAAGAAGACTGTCTGTTTTTTAACGTCTGCAGACTGACAAAATAAACATTATCAAATGGTGACTTTACTCAATTCTCTTGCTACTTTTTTCCATGAAGTGGATAATGAATTGTTACAAAATTTAATCAAGGTTGAGATAGGTTCTGTTGTGATGTGATGGCTTGGGCTTGGTGTGTTATGCATGTTTGTGTGATGTGTTATCTTTCCATGTTTAATGGTTTTCAAAATTTATGTATTATGGTATGTAATACATTATGTATGATGTTATGACTTTACGTGGTATGATGTAAGAATGTACGTAAAGTGTTATGTAACAAAAGTGAAAGATAACGAATGAAGTACCATTTATCACATAAACTTATAACAAACAAATCAACAATTGCAGGTTCTATTAGCAACAACAATGACCTCCATCAAGAGACCATCTTTCTTTTCACCATCACCAAAGTTCATAAGTTATATCTTCATAAGGAACCTGTAAAGTATGTTTATTTTATAAATTTCACAACTTCAAAATGCAGTAATCAAATCCTAAACACCCCCAATTGAACCAACGATAATCAAGATTACAAGATTACTAGTTCAATATTCCAAGAAAATTTGATTCATAAAGAAAGCAATTACAAGATTACTAGTTCCATATACCACAATTACCCTTTACACAAACACTAATCAAGATCTCATCTTGTTGATCTGGTTAAGAGCAGGCTGCAAGATATTATACAACACCCAAAGAATCGCAGGAGCAATAACAATCAACAGCAGCTGCCCTCTGTTATCATTCGTCGCAGCAGCCGCCTTCGCCACGACGGCAATCTCGCCAGCGGAGGCTGCCGCAAACAGCCCCGCCGCCGCCGCTAAGCCATCGCCGATACCTAGCCCAACGACCACTCCTTTGGTCCTCATCCTGTTGATCTGATTAACCGCAGGTTGAAAGATGTTGTACAGCACCTAGGCGATAGCGGGAACCAGAGGCAACAAGAGTGCGATCCCACGGTTGTCTCCTTCGGCGATGTCGGCAATCTGTTGGGCGGCGAAGGCGGCGTCGGCGGAGCTCAAGGCGGAGAAGGCGAGGGGGGGGCAGTGGAGGTGGAGGAGCTTGGAGTTGTGGTTTTTTTATTTAGAAGAGGTTGGAAGATGTTAGAAGATGTGGGGTTGGGTCTTCTCCAAGAAGAGGACGGGAATACATTTTTTAATGAAATGTCTTCCAAAAAACAAACAGTCTGCAACCTTAAATGTCTGCCCGTCCTATTCTTGGTGCAGACAAAAGAGCCTAAGAAGCTCTTTTCTGAAAAAACAAACAGCACCTGAGTTAACTCAACAAATCTTTTTCACGCAACTCAGTTGTGGAGTTAACCAAGTGAGCCAGTCTCGAATTAACTCATCAAATCACTTTACACTAATTCTAATGTTCAATTTTACCACTCCATCTTGAAATATCATTTCCTGTGAATTTTTTATATTTTTATTAGTGTTTAAATCTATGATAATCTGTTAGTGGAAAACTTACGTCGTCACATCAATACTCTACTAACCAGTGAGATCATGTATTAACTTGCGGTGACATGTGATCTTCAAATGGTCAAACAAAGAACTAGTGAAAACTAAATTTAAACATTAGACCTATGCTAATATGGCTCAAACGTTTGTAACTACTACACTTTTCCTCGTAGGTTGCTAAGTTTTTAGTTTTAACAGGCAAAATAATAAGAACTCAACGAAAACATTAAATATAACCCATTAACCCACTAAAAATTGTATTTAATATCACACCCAACTCATGTGACTTGTTTGATATAATAACTAATAATCCTTTCAATAAGATCGAGACACCTAATGGTATATCATTGCTTAAAGAGTTATAAAAATTAGAAAAATGACTTGTAAATAGTTTAATGAATCACGTTAATCATGTATGATAATTGATTGGGTCGTTTTAAGTTGCAACAAATATCAACCACATAAAGTGATGGTGTAAACAAGATCCAAAAATGGTGGAGAATCCACTCGTTTATCTCATCGTCTCATACCATATTAAGACATTGTGTAAACAAATATCGTGCCACATGGCTTATAATCTTTAATTTAATATAATATTATAAAAGATGTATAAAATCACACAAATGACCTTCAATTGTAAGATAATTAATTTATCCTCGTATAACACACGAAGCACATTCATGTAAAACACAGGCGTAGGATTGTTCAAATTACTCGAGTCTCAAATGTCATTAATATTTAATATGAAAGAACCTTTTTCAATACAATGTAAATGTTATAATTAGTTTATAATACTAAGCATACGTGGTTACTATATCCTTGCATATAATTAAATCTGAATGAATATAAATAATATAATTAATATAATATTTAAATAAACTCATTAAAAAGTATTTATTATCTTTTAACCATATGCTTTTGAGTAAAAAAAATTTAAAATAACCATATGAATTATGACGATTTAGGAATATACATATTTTTTTTAATTAAACTGTTTTTTCCGAGTGAACATATATCAATTCTAAGATAGTACGTTTTATATATGAAAAAATAACCAGATTGCATTGTTGTACTAGCTTCTATGCAATTCAATAATTAAGTTTTACGCTATACAAGAGTTCAACTTACAATAGATCTGTATTAAAATCCGTCTTCCAATTAAAACTTGTTGTATTTGTTTTTTGGATCATGTTAACGGGTCACTAATTCGAGTTTAGTCCTGACTTGAACCCTAATGTGAATTGGGAGTAGGATGATGGGCAAAATATGACTAAATTTATGGTGGATAATGGCTTAGACCCTTGAGTACACTTGGTTCAATCGGTGTGAACCCTTGGCTTGATTTTTAGGACATGTCTCCATCCTTCCCAGGATGGGCAATGTTTAGCTACAAATGTCAATCACCCAAAAATAATTTACTTTTAGTTTTTTGAATCATTTGTAACTAGTTTAGCTACAAATGTCAATCACCCAAAAATAATTTACTTTTAGTTTTTTGAATCATTCGTAACTAGTACAATAATATCAAGTACCAGAATTACTAACAAAAGTATGGATGTAAAATCATTACACATCAGAGAAACAAGTCATAAATCTAATACGATCTTCGCTAGGTTTAGTTTAGTTTAAATTGTTTGGGTTAGATTCGTGCTGAACCCATGGACATGTTTAGCTTAGCTGGTTGGGTAACGAGATTGTAAGTTGACTCATTCAACCCTTTTCTCATATATAAAAAGGTGCTTGCATGTTATAACTTAAAATACTAAAAGAAAATGTAACATCGTATACATTTATTTTTAAACGACTATAAACTATTTAATGTCTCAAATGATACTAAAGCCCAACACCTCTTAAGGGTATTTACACAAGTCACTAGGCCAAAGCCAATGGTTGTAATCAACATCAAATTTATAATCTAAACACAATTAATTCATATACATTTCAATTCCCTTTTTTGTGGATTCATATTTAGGGTATAAATTTACCAAAAAAGAATAAAAAATAAAAAAAAATTGTGTCAAATCAGTTCACACGCTGATATGATTCTCGATTTATACATGTCTTGTTAAGGTTTGTATCAAAACTTTTAGCTCACATTAGGTTGACCCATCAACCCATAAAACACCATCTTTGAATTACAAAAGCATATTAATCTCTTAGTAACTACGAGAACCGTTATCAAAAAACTCACGAGAACTATTAATATCCTGCTAATTAACAACATTAGGTAAATCAAAACTTATGCTATGCAGAACTTTAAAGCATTGTTACAAAAATTCAATAAGAGAAAGAAGATTCAAACAATTAAGTTGTAACCTTCACCGAGAAAAAACAAGTTTTTTTCTTAAATGACACTAGTGATGACTAAATAGACATATTATTAACACTCTATGTCTCTATCACCCTTTTGAAAGTTTACGTCAATCTCATGCAAGAAATGTCTGCCATGACAAATCCTAATTAAATAGGTTTGATTTGACGTAGAGATTGAATATTAATTAGTTGCATAATACTTACTATCGTTTCATATTATTATACAACGAAATTATGACGTATACGTTTCACACTGAAAATGAAATTGATGATTTCTAACTTTTTTTCTTGCTTTGAAAAACTAGTATTTTCTTCAACGTGAGAAGCTTAAAAGCTAAGATCATTTGACAGATAGTAAATATTTTTATAGGCATAATAACTAATATCAATACATTTTATTTCTTTAATTTTAAACTTTTATACACAATTGTGTGCTTATATACACTAAACACCATAAAATAACATAAAAATTCATCAAACTAATGTTTATATATATTTTTTAAAAATTTATTTGTTTAGTTACACATGTGTAGATAGTATAACCTACATATGACTTACACACGTGTAGATTTAAATTTGTTTATTGTTTTCTTTTTGAGCTTCAAGAGAGACGTTTAAATATTATATTTCAAAAAAAATTTATTTAAAACATAAAAAAAACTGTGTTGATAGGTTTCATAGTTATAAAGATATTTATGAATATCCAAATGATCCTAACCGGAAAACCTATATTACACCAAAAATATTTATCTAGTCACAACAAGATCCTCATGTCCAACTGTACATTCAAAATTTAAAATGGTTATGTTGTTGTAAATAAAGATTAATGAATATGTAAGCGATTTTAAAAACAAAATATGTAAAGTTAAATTATAGTTGACCCGCTCGATTTTAAATAGAATTTATGTCGAAACGGTAAAATATTAACCAAACTTTAACATTTGAAAAAAATTGATCCTAAGTTTAATAACTTGTTAACTAAGATTTGGTGAGTAAAAAATTGCTATTGTTCATACGGACCTGGTTAAATTATACTCGTGTGATGTAGCAAAAAACATGTATATGATAAAAATGAATCGTTCATTTATGTAAGAGGCGTCCAGCCTGATGAAATTTTTGAATCTAACATTCCATACAACAATAACAAATAATGCATATTAATAAACAGTATTTATTTAAAGTTTCATTATTAATTGGTTTAAATTCTTGAGAAAGGTTCAAACAAAAAAGTTTTAAAACTAAAAAATGTAATAAGTAATTTTAACCATCAATCTCACTAATCAATAGTTAATTCCAAATTGTACAAAAAGTTTGTTAAAGAGTTATTTTAAAAATAGCCACTTTTGTTAACTTTTTGCAAGTTCCTTTATTTATAAGGTTTATAACTTTTATGTACGACATTATTTTTTTGTAAAAATTACACTATAAAAAGAGCATATTTATATCTTTAAAATGTGTATAATATTGGTATATAAAAAGATAATAAAGTTTTTACGTTCATATCTCATCATTGTGTCTTTATTGCAATTTATTGTGACTTTTTGTTAATTATTGTGTTTTTCTGAAAGTGTTTTTTAAAATGATGAATTTTAAAAAAATATAATTATAGAATAACATTGTTTTGTATCCCTAATTTGTGAAACACACTAATAATTAACAATTAATTAATCTGATACATTAAAAACAATAACAAAATATCTCATTATGTTCTTTTGATTATCATTGTGTTTTTTTAGAAAACTACATTAGTGAAATAACATTATTGTGTACTTATTATTGTAAAACACAATGATAGATGACAACAAATTCATATAATCTGTAAAAAAAATAAGAAAAGTTATCTTCAACACCATAAGTTTTTAAAAGAATACATTGGTGAAAGTATATCATCGTATACATCTAATTGTAAACACAATGATAGATTACAAGTTTATATAATCTATAGAAATAATAACAAAAATATAACATAATAATCTAAAACGTAACACATAATGATGAATACATATAACAAATGATGTAAAATATATGACATAATGAACGCATAAGACACCATAAGCTGACGTATTCGACACAATGACCAAAGTGTCATCTTTTTTAAAACAATAGAAAGACATATGACAAGCTCACAATTCTTCATACCCTAAATTATTATATTTGTTGTTTGTTAGTACCAATTAAAAATCAAGCCAATTTTTTCATATTGATTTTATTAAAAATAAACTCAAAGAAGACAATTTTCATTTTATGCAATTCCAATAATCGTTTTAACTCATTTTGATGAATAGTTATGGTTTATGATTCAAAACCTTATTATAGAACTCAACTTCTAGTCAAATTCAATCAAATGTTCATTATGAACTCGAATAACTAGATTCTTTATTTAGCAATATAGTTACTATTGAACCGAAGAGGTCATGGGTTCAACTCTCACTCTGAGCAATATGCTCAGAGTTGAGCCAGTGGGTTTTTTCAGTAATGGGTTTTCTCCTGAGGGGGTTGGAGGTGCGGTCCCGACTAGGACACGAATAGTTGGGTCCGATTAAAATAATACCTATCATTCAAAGCAGTGTTGTACATAGTGTATACTGTATAGTTACCATGGCTAAAAAACATGATAGTACAAGAGTAAAGAAAAGAAAAATGATAATTAGTCGAATAAAACAGGAAGGGGACAAAGGATTACACTTGTTGGTTCTTACCCTCGAGTCCCATGTACGTGTTAGAACATGGTGTTTATGGTTTATTTTGAAATCATAAAACCGTTTATCAATTTGGTTTTACGGTCAGTTTTTACTTTTAATTTTATATTGATCGGTTTCAAAATTTTCATACCATGAAGAACGGGTTGGTATGCGATTTATGTTTAAAAAACTGATTGTATAAAACTGAAGAGAACCGTCAGATTTAACTGCATTTTAAATTTTAGTTGTTTTACATATAGTATAAATATTTATTCATATATGATATATGAGCGGATGAGCCTAATTTGACTATAATGGGTAACGTGGGCTAAGTATTAAAGTAATTTATTGGGCCGGCTAAAGGGAAATGGGCTGCTGAGCCCAAACAGTGAAAAAAAACCGGAGTCAAACCGATAGTAACGATTCATTTGATTCGGTTTAATGTTCATCGGTTTGATATCGATTTTCGGTGATAAAAACCATTATTAACGGTTTAACCTAAAACCCATCAAAAGTGGATATTGAACAGCTGTATATTGTGATAATAAAAAATCATGATTTTTGAAAAAAAAACAAACAAATGTGGTGTTTTTTCTCTTTTATACATACATGTGCAGTTGAGGGTTAGAATTACAAGAATTAGAATGTTTGGAAACATTCCGACCAGTTCAACCTAGAGCGTTATTGAGTTGGTTTTTTTAATAATAACACCTAGAATTTTTCTATAATATCTTTTATTGTACCAGATGCAAGAAAGTTTGAAAATGTGTATCAACGCTAGAAACATCATATATAGTTATATAGATATAGATATCGTGGAGCCATCCTATTTACTCGTGGTAATGAAAATTTTAATCCATTAAAATGAGAAAAAAATGGTGCTAAAACGATTGATTTATTGTGTGTATAATCGAAGTATTTTTAGAAATGGGCCTAGAAATTAATACTATCTAATATTCTAATCTAAGCTAGACACACGAACTCTCTTTTATTAAAACACAGCTTAATCGATGCTTCTTGGAAACATTTATTCTAAGTCAAAGTATAATAAATTTCTTTGGAGAGCTTTGTATGTGTATTAATATACAAAGTATTCGATTCATATCATAATAAACAAATCAAAATATCTCATAATCAAAAAAAATTTAAATAATAAGTTTTGTAAATAAGAATTTCATATTAAGTTAAGGCTATATGTGCAATTACATATAGAAGAACTTCAGACCAAGTGCTACGATTAAGAATTATTAGGAATTGTCATTTCTAATTCTACCTATGTTTATTAGCCCAATAGATAAATGACAGACTACAAAAGTAGATCTATGTACATGTATGTGGTTATAGAGGTGGGCATAAAAACCGGGTTCGGACCCGACCCGGAACCGGGTACGGGTACGACCCGGTATATGCATACCCGGGTTGGACCCGAAAAAAAACCGTAGGGTTGGAACCGGGTATGTTTTCTAGAATTTCTTAGAACCCGAACCCGACCCGACCCGACCCGACCCGGAACCGGTTGAACCCGGGTTGTACCCGGTTTCGACCGTTTTTTTTTTTTTTTTAAAAAAGTGGCCGTTTTTTAACGGCTATATAGCCGTTGGGATCGATTTGTGACCGTTTTTTTGTCACTTTTAGGCTTATAAGTTAGTATAAATAGGTGTGGGTTGATATGGTTTAGTACCCAAGTCTCAAACGCAAAAACATACGCAAAAAACGCAAAAAATACTCTCATTTACTCTCGCTTTACACGTTCACTCTCTCGTTTTACACTTTCACTCTCTTCAATCTTGATATGGCTCACTCACAATCTTCCGTTGGTCAAGGTTCGTCCAACGCTCCAACCGTCGTTCGTGTTCTTGCACACAATCGTAACATGGATGTTTGGTGCAATTGGGATATGGTTGAGTTGAGTGACGGGTCTGTAAAGGCTCGTTGCAAGTTTTGTGGAGCTTTGCTTGCTAAAGATTCTAACACGACTTTAAACAAACACATTAGCAAGAAGTTTTGTAAGTCGTTGAAAAGTAATCCGGATTCGCAACAAACACAATTGGGTGGAGACGGTGGAATCTTTAATTACGATGTTAATACGGTTCGAGATCGAATGGCGAAGTTCGTGATTCAAGAAGCTTTGCCTTTTAGTCACTTCGACAATCCTCGGTTGACCAACTTAATTCGAGAGACGCTTCAACCTCGTTACACTCACGTAAGTCGTACTACACTTAGACGTTATTGTTTAAAATTATGGAAACAAGCAAAAAATGATTTAATTGTATTATTTGAAAATTTAAATACCGGTGTAAACTTAACTAGTGACGTTTGGTCGGCTCCACACGGTTTACCCGAATCGTACCTTTGCGTCACCGCTCATTGGGTGGATCCCAATTCATGGCAATTGATGAAACGTACGATTGCATTTGATCTTTTTCCGCATCCACACACCGGAGAATTTTTGTTTTACTTTTTAGATAATGTAATAAATACTTTTAAATTAGAAAATAAACTTTTTTCAATTGCATTTGATAACGCCTCTAACAACACAACCGCGGTTGAAAAATTAAAATTAAAATATCTTCCGATTGCAAACGGTGATTTTTTCCATACTCGTTGTGTTGCACATATTATTAATTTAGTAGTACAAGACGGACTATCCGGGCAATATGTTAATAACTTTATTACATCTTTTCGATTTATGTTACATGACGTTTTTAAAAAAAGTAGAAGAAGATATCAAGATTATAAACAACTTTGTAAGGATACGCACTCTAGATTTTTAGGTCCTAATTGGGATGTACCTACTCGGTGGAATTCGACTTGTCACATGTTTGAATGTGCTTTAAAACAAAAGGGCACTTTGAAAGCTTTTCATAATAGTCTTTCGGATAATGGTGAAGCCGACCCATTTCCGGATGCTGGTTGGGAGAATCTTCAACGTCTATCCGAGTTTCTTGAGGTTTTTAAAAACTCAACAACAAAATTATCGGGAGTTTATTATTCCACTAGTTATTCGGTGCTTCAAGAACTATATTTTATGCTTTGAATTTTAAAAATTTTCAAAATAAAAATAATATGTTTAATCAAATGATAGAACCAATGAAAGAAAAGTTTAAAAAATATTTTAAGGACTTACCACCCGTTTTTACGTGTGCCGCCGCTTTAAATCCGTTTCTAAATGTTGCAGGGGTTGAATGTTTGATAGATGAGATAAATGACAATTTGGATATGCATGACGAAAACCCTGATTTTTCAAACGAGGCAAAAGAAAATTTTAATCATAGTTTGAAAACAATTTATAATTTTTATTTAAATAGATATGGGCCTAACGTAAACATAACCATGCCAAGTGGATCAACCTCAAGTGCTAGTACCTCGTTTAAAGACCCTGTTTTGACTATGTTGAATGTTGTTCGGGATGTGACGGCTAAACGTCAAAGAGGTAACACCCCAACAAGTGAGCTCGGTAGATATAGTGGAACGGATTTTATTTCCACTATGACTACCGAAGATTATCGTGCATTCGATATTTTGGCTTGGTGGAAAGGAAAAGAATCTCAATTTCCGATTCTTTCTGCTATGGCCCGTGATTTACTAAGCGTCCAAGCTTCTACGGTAGCTTCGGAATCTGCTTTTTCTCTTAGTGGCAGGGTAATATCATTACGAAGAACAAGACTAACTCCGGAAGCAGTGGAGATGTGCATTTGTTTAAAGGATCACTTAGACGCAACGGATCGTATACAAGACCAAACAAGCCTCGAAGACGAGATTACACTCGAAGCTAAATACATGATGAAGAGGTAGAAGACGGAGTATCTTCTGGCATATCCGATGAAGAATTAGCATTTGATCAAGCATCTCGTAGTAGATAAATTAGACGATATTGTTATTTTTAAGTTGTTTTAATATTATATGTCTTTCATGTTCTTTTTAAATTTCTTTATCATTCAAATGTTTTATATAAAAAGTATTTAATATTTGTATATTATAAGTGTAACATTTTCTGCTCAAGATTTGTATATATTTATATATTAAGTTGTTTAAATTTTTGTCATTCAAGTGAACCCGGTTAGGAAAAGAAAAATAAAAAGAAAAAAAGGAAAGAAAATATAAGAAAAAAAAAACATACGACCCGGTGTTCGACACACACACAAGAAAAGAAAAAAAGAAAAAAAGAAAAAAAAAAAAAAGGCAAAAACCCGGTTGAACCCGGGTTTCATACCCGAACCGAACCCGACCCGACCCTACCCGGGTATACCGGGTAGGGTTTGTATCTCGCTGAACCCGACCCGGATTCGTACCCGGGTTCACCAATACCCGGGTACAAAAAACCCGGTTGGGCCCAAACCCGGTTTTGTACCCGGGCCCGGGTCCGGCCCAAACCCAATTTGTGCAACTCTATGTGGTTATACTTGGTGATCTATCCAAGCAAATTATTGAATTAATCAATGTTCAAGTCAAGATAGTGGAGTAGTGCTAATTGATTAGAGTTACCCGAGAAACAGATACGCCAACCTTAAAAAATGATATTTTTTCAATACCAAAAAAAGCATGTGATCAAGTATAAGTTGTCGATTAGAACATATAAAGGGTCTTGAAAAAGCAAATATTTTTATTGGTAAGTTATTATTTTTTAGTTCATTACGATTCTTATTGATTGGAGCCTTGAGTTGTCATGATAGAACTTTTTCTATTTTTATTCTTTTATAATCAAATTGTTTATTCCACACGGAATTATGATTTGGTTTTATTGGATCACACAACTTTTTACTAATTTTGTTCATGGTACATATTCTCGTGAAATATGAGAACCAGTTATGATTGATTTGATAGAAAACATAGAACATGTTTATGTTTCATTGGTGATGCTCCGGAAAATATTATGAAAATTTTACTCCACATGAAATGGTTCAAAAAGTTTGCTAAAATGACCAATTTTTTTTGCGTATCAACCAAAATATTTTAAGAATACGCCTAGATATTAATTACTATTTTTTAGAACAACTAATTTATAAACTCTTTAATCAAATATTAATATATATATTTTTTTCATCATAGGACTTGAACCTTAAACCATATAATAAGGAAACACCATTTGTTATGCTAGACCACAAGATATTGTCGTCTAGAGATTAATACTTTTTAAGTTAAACACATAAAATCTCTTTTTTCTAGAACACAACTTAACTAATTCATGTTTTTGGAGATTTTTCACTCGACTCAAAACATACAAATACAAGAACAATATATCTTTTTTGAAGAACTTTTGTATATATTAAAATAAACACAACTCAATTCAATATATAATAACAAACAAAACATTATTTTTCATACTTGATCAACCCCTAACCTTCATTTGTTGGAAATAATGATACAAGTGCTTCAGATGAAGTTGAAGTTTTTCACTAACTGATCTGTAAATGTGTGTGTAATAACATGTTTCTAGTGCTACCAATAGGAAGTTTGGGAATTCAAATCATACAAGTTGAATTTCTAACGTATGTTAGGGAGATGCTAAATGTATACAAATTAAATCTGCCAATTCGACAAGTTTGACGTACTATCTCTAATTATTATGTTGATATTGTAATGTTATATTGATTGATATTGCTTTTCATTGTTGACTTGTGTGTTTTGGATGCATGTGTCGTGGACCCTCTTAGAACAAAATGTATAAAAACAAGACTTTGTCGAGAAAGATTAACACACAAATGTACCATAGTCGCGGATAAGAATCAACATAATAATGGGGATCTAGAATTTTTTATACTTTAAATGCTTTCATATTGCTTATCATGTAAAAAGAGCGTTTTATATCAGTTTAATCTTACATAGTAATATAAACAACTAATCAATTTTAGATTAATTAAACTACTATTAATTATTAAACTTAAAGTTGCAACCACTCATACGGTCATACAATCATCCCATTTTCAATGGTTTACACATGCAAATGTTTACTTATTTTTCATCAAACTTGCTCGTAAATTAAAATTATAATATATACAATATGATCATCATTAATATCAGTAAAACATATGAAGTAACAAAACTACCCTTAACTTCTCTACAAAATAATTTTAACATATAATATGTGATGGAAGCTACTTGAAATTATGTATGTGATACGTTAATAATAAGTCAAGTTAATAATTAAAAAGTCAAGTAATCGAATTTTGTAAAAGGGCAAAAAGCTCTTTGAAAGAACATACTTTGGACTTTTTATCACCGGCGTTGTGACGTGGCAGCCAGTGGTTGGGTGATTGTAGTCATGGGACCCACACATCAAAAGAGTCTGAAAACTTTAGTGGGCCGTTGGCCCACCACCGTCTACAAACTGTATATCATCTCAGCCCTATCATTAATGCATTCCAACTATAAAAATACCTTTTAATCTTTTATCATTTTATCTTTATGCTTTTTATCTATTGTTATCGACAGTGAAGGCAATTGATAGTTAAGTAATGTTAAATTTCTTTAACATCAATCTAATCAAATCATAATTGCATATTTCTTAAAGATTATTGAAAAGATATATCACTCTATACATTCAGATGCTCTTAAACCAAAAGTTCTTTAATAAAAACTAAGAGGTGCTTGCTATGCAAGAATTCAATGAAATTTATTGAAATTAGAATCTGAATTCCATTGGTCATTGTGTTTGGTTAATATATATTCGTTGGAATTGAAATTTGAATTTTATTCTTAACGTGTTTGGTTGCGAAAGCAATTGAAATTATAATTAATTCTCTCAAATTCCTTCAAACTAAGGATTTCAAAATCCTTCCAAATATTGAAGGATTTAAAATTCCACCAACCCTCGCCTACGCCACCGACCGCAACCTACGATCCCGCCCATCGCCAACCGACACTACTGACAACCCTTGCCGACGTCGTCGACCTTCGACCGCCACCGACCCCGCCCGTGACCTCCGCCCGTCGCCGACTGCGACCGTCGCTGACGCGGCCCGACCTCGACGCCACCCTTGACCGTCAACTGTCGCCGACCGCAGCTGCCAAACCGCGCCGGTTTAGACGCGCTCTACGGAGATTGCCGGTTCTTGACAATAGGCGTGATCGACTGGTGGTGACGGTGGGGTACGGTCGGTTTTCGGCAACAGGCATAGTTGGTGGTCGCGGTCGATTGTCGGCGGTGATCAATGGTCATGGAGGTGATGACAGTTTGCAGTGGGTGATAAATTACAATTCATTTATAAATGTTTTGTAACTAAAAATGCCCTTGGAATTTAAATTTCATTTATAGATTACCATTCCATTGAATTCCAAATCCTTTGAAAACTATTGAATTCCAAATCCTTAGGAAATTTCATTTATAGATTACAATTCCATTGAATTCTAAATCCTTGTAATTACAATTCAAATTCCAATTCCAATATATTTTGCGAACCAAACGCCCCCCTTATATTTTATGTAACAAGTTTGGATCTAATATTTCGCGACCTATTCTATTTGGAAACTACCAAATGCATTTAAGTGATGGTAAAATCTATTTATGTGATGGTAAATATGTTGTACTATACTTCACAAGCCGGGGACCTTTGAAGGTTAATGTGGTCTATTGGAGGTTGGAAATGGGGATGATTCCAATTTTGCTCGCTTTACAAAAAAATGTACAAATTTCTTTAGTCACGTGTAGGCTTTTATGGGGTTGATGAATTAGCGAAACACATATATACTGATTGTTATGTGGCATAAGTAATACGAAATTTATTAGCTCTTGGTGTGATCTTTTTCCTGTATTCACTTTTTTCGATAAAGGGACCTCATGGAGCTTCATAAAACCTTCAAATGAATGTGATTAAGAGGGAGATGGTACGATCGGTGAATTTAGCAGCATTATGGAAAGCAAGAAACACATGAGGTTTCTTCATTTAGACCAAATTTTATTACAGGACTTGTTGATGAAATAAAATCAATAGGTTTCTTTTGGGTTAAAAATAATAGATCAAAATTACATTCTATAGAATGGTTTACATAATCTAATTTTAACTATGTAAGTATGGGCTATCAAAACTATTAATTAGTTGATTCAACACTCGAATACATTAATATTGGACGTGTCAGGTCATTAAAACTATTAAACTAATTGATTTATTTCTATAGGTTTTATCATTATTTTATCTTAATAAATGGTGGGACTGGCTATCCCTCATGGTGGCGAAGAAGAGGATGGGCTGATAAAGGTTTTTGATAATTGAGTAATTACATTTGAACTCTGGGATGTTAATTTTGGTTTTTACTTATGATAGCTTAGACATTTTAATTTATCGAATCAAGATCGCTCATGGTAGTCAAAGTGGAGACAGACTCAAAAATAAGTACGAATAAAATCACGTAACCTGTTACCCCTAATAAATGGACTCGTTAAAATGTCATCTTATAACCGCATGAAACACTTTTGATGTTTTTATTAATGCAAGAATGTATAGCGTACCATTTGTAAATACAAATATCTATTTCTATCATTACTCATTAGATATTAATTAAATCATGATATAGCCAACCAAATCTTATGACAATCCAAATTATTAAGCTATTTAATTTTCTTTTCCTTAAGCTCACCTGAACATTAAAACCGCTATCAATATATGAATCCTATTTCATCGTATACCAAATAAATTTAATAGAAAAAAAAAACATATTAAATAACGAGAATACGCTTAAATGTTCAACAAAATGCGCTAAAAACAAAAATCTCGTTGGCTTGTTTAAATAATCTAAGGATATTTTAGTTACCACGTGGCTTTAGCCAATTATTTTATACAAAACTATACATGTTAAGTATATATATAAACAAAAAATCATACAACAAAGCTTACTGAATCATATGATGTGTCGCAAATAATAAAAATTAAAAGTTAAAATATATTCAATCATACGGTCCGGTCCGGTTTTATATGGTTTGAAAATATTGAAACCATAAACCAAATCATTTATAACGGTAATAAATTTTCAAAACCAACCGACTGAAATTTGTTAGAAAAACTGATTGTGTAACCAAACTGATGACCGGTTTGGATGGTTTCATGGTTTTAAACCGAACCATGAATATCCTAATTTGCGGTATATATTTATATCCACGGGCCTTTTCATAGAATCCAGCGACTTTGCATCTACTTGCGTTTATACGTTTTAGATAATCAATCCAACCTTTGTTGCATGTTGCTGTTTGGTTTAAGCACATACCTTTGAAAAATTTCAACATAAGGTAACAAATGTCAAATTATTATGTGTTGTAGGTCACGAACATTCACATTAGATTTTGGCGACCAAAATTCCTCGAAGCCACCGGCTTTGATATTTGTTATATAGTATATTAGTTTTTTTCTCTCACGCTATATGGAGGGAATTTTTTTGCCTTTTCCTCGCGCTACATGGCGTGAATTTGGCTGTTATCGGTTTGACGTATCGCAAACCATAAAAGCGAATCCCAACCATAAAAGCGAATACCGACATGAGTTTCGCTAATACCAATACCAGCAACAATGATGCTCACTTACTATCTATTCGGTTCATCATCGTACCAAAACAGTTATGTTCAAATTTTAAAAGAATTAAAATCAAATTTTCTTTACATGTTCTTGCGAACCATGCTCGAAATCTGACTCAAACGATCTCTTAATGGGTGTTTCTGTAGATCAAATTCAACCCAATTGATAGGAAATACGGCGATGGACACTAAAAATAAGAGTGGCCAAGGGCGAAGGTAGTGTATTGGGAGGGGGAGCCATCGTACACCTAAAAATTTTAATAATTTGCAGGGTGAAAATTTATAATTTTTTTACTTTTAAGCCTAATTTCGATCGAAATGATAGTATTTTTAATAAGCTGGGTACACGTTTTGTTTGAGTTACAAACCGAATTTTTAACCCTTTGTTTTTTGCCCTCTGTACAGAAACAAAACCTTGTGGCAAATTTAAAGAGTTTAAAAACTTCCCTGTAGCACTTATGTTGCTATTTAATACGTATATATAATAGTTTTAATACATACCGGTAAAATTGTCTCCGGTGTGACAGTTTAAATACATATGTATCATATGTATAGAAGAATGATTAATAGAAGACTACAAAAATTCGTATAAATGCATAAATTCCTACTCTAGATATGATACTTTTTACCCGTATCATTCTCCCCTCATTACATGTAACTACATATACCACCATAGTATTGTAGGTGGCAAATTTTAAAACTAAACTCATCAAATTTTAATGTTTCAAATAGACCATCAGCACCATATATAATAAAGTTTTTAATCTATAAATTTTTTTAGTAACTTTTGTTCATTAGTTTAAAAACACTAATTTGTGTGTTATTTTTTTTCTTGACAACAAGGTATAAATTTGTTAAAAACATAGTTGTATACACACCAATGCATGTTTTTGGATATCGTAGGTTATATCGGTTGATGATAACATGCCGGTACCATGAAAAATAAGATTGATACCAATCAAATAACATACACACTATTATATAATTGTCTTCTATCTATATTTTGATCTCTAGAACTGATTTATCGCAGTTTCATACGTCTATTTTATTTACTTAACCAATCAGTATCATCGACGCAACATGCGTAACAAAATCACAAAAGAGCCGGCTTAATATCTTAATATCTAGTTATTTTCATATACAAAGCATAAATGTATATTTATAAGAATTTTTTATATATTAAGATAATTTTATATAAGAAAAGAATAATTCAAATTTGGTACATGATTCTAGTCACATTAATCATTCTTGGTAAAATTCAAACCTCATAGAAACTAAAAGACAAAAAACCTTCAGGTATGACCCGAAAGCTGAGGCTCGGGTCTAGGTTCGACACCCTAGGGAAATAATACTCTGCAACACACCACTAGTAAAACAAGAGAGAGAAACCTCTAGAGACACACACACACACACACACAGAAGAGAGAGAGAGAGCAAAGCTTGAAGCCGAAAAAGATGGGTCAGATCGTGAGGAGGAAGAGGAGAGGACGACCGTCGAACATAGATCGAGCTCGCAGGAGCTCACTGGTGGCGCCGCCGTCGCCGGTCGACCGCCGGAGCACGCGGCGGCGACGGAACGTCAGGTACAACTTTGACGTTGATGATTACGTTGATGATGATGATGAGGATGAGGATGAGGATGTAGGGAGGAGAGAGAAGAAGGTTAGGTTGTTGATGTTTGATGATGATGACATGGCTCACCGGCGCGTGTCGCACGCGCCTTCGTCTTCTTCGTCGTCGTCGTCGTCGTCGGAGGAGGACGATGACGACGAGGAGTACAGTCGTAAGCGGTTGAAGAAGCGGAGACTCGATCGAAAACACGACGAAGATGATGAAATCGAAGAGGTATATCGTTAATTGGATCTGAAATGCGGAATTAGGTTAAAGTTTAGATGCTGATAGCTGATTAGCTGATTTTGCTAGTGTTGCTTATTGATGATGCTTATTGATGAATGATGATGAGGAATTGAGATATTGTGTGTGTTTTAGTGTGTTTTCAGCTCACTGGAGTATATTGAGAGATTGTATAGATTGTAACGGTCGAGTCAACTGTCAAAAACTAACGCCCACACAATCTCAAGCAGAATATAATCACGCTGCCCCCATTTCTCTCTCCGCCACTCTTTTTCACACTCTCTCTCTACATCACTCTGTCTCTGATTTCGTGTCACACACTCTGTGTTTCTGTTTGTATAGGTCTCTGCCGTCTGCAATTTGCAACTATATTTAAATATAGGGTATACAGTTGAGTTTGGTATTGTTCTTTACGCCTACTTTATGCTTCAATTGAGGGGTACATTTTCACATTTTGACAGATTAGACGGAGAAGATCGGAAGATGAAGAGGAAGAAGAAAATGAAGAAGATGAAGAGGAAGAAGATGCAGGAGGGTCAGACATGGATTGTGGTTCGTTAAATCTGCTTCTGCTCATCGTTACTGCTTCAAATTACTCTGATTTGATACTAAATGTTCATTGGGATATTCAGGGACAGTTTCTGATCTTCCGAAGAGGGTACCTCTGCCGGACAAAAGGACTCTTGAGTTGATCCTGGATAAACTTCAAAAGTAAGTATCATTGGTTTAATATTAGGACTTGTGTTAATTTTGGGTTAGGGCTCCTTCAATATGTAATTTTGCGATGGATTATTTGTGGCAGAAAAGATATTTATGGAGTTTATGCTGAGCCAGTTGATCCTGAGGAGGTATAGATTTTAGTTACTCTGAATTCCTACTTTCTTGGTGTCAGTTTCTTGAAATTCTGATAAGTGAAGTTTGATTATTATAATATAATTGACAATTTTTTATTTGCTCTCAGCTTCCTGATTATCATGATGTGATCAAACATCCAATGGACTTTGCTACTGTGAGGAAAAAGCTTGCAAGAGGAATGTATTCATCTCTTAAAGAATTTGAGGTCAGTTTATTTTCTTATCAAGTTGATTAGTACTTCAATGCTTCATATGCTTATGTCTAATTACTCTGTTATCTTCCCAATGTTCTTCCCTCTAGTGTTACGGTGGGGGTGGGATAACTGTTTTGCCTTTTATTTCTTTTCTCGAAAACTTAACGGATGGTTTATCTTGAATACAGAGTGATGTGTTTCTGATTTGCACAAATGCAATGCAATACAATGCACCAGATACAGTTTACTATAAACAGGTATTAAATTTAGATATTGAAAATTTCACCTATGTATATTTTAGCAATCTTGTTCTGTTTATTGATCTCACCATGCTAAAAATTTGGGAAGGCAAGCTCTATTCAAGAACTGGCGAAACTAAAATTTCAAAGGTTGAGGGCAAATGCTGATCAATCTGAAAAAGAACCCAAATCAGACCACAAAACCACACCAAGTTTCTCACTGCCAAAAAAGCAGTTAAGGAGGTCAGTGGCCCGGACTGCCCCTGACCCAGACCCGGTTAGAACTGAAACCATTTCAGGTGCAACCATTAGAACAGGAGAGTTCACAAATGGTTCATCTGCTCAGACACAGGCCAGACTGAATAGCAGTGAAGTCCAGATTGCTGAAAATTCTTTGTTAGGTGATAACAATCTAGATAATGATCAAGAACCACTACCAGGTACCCTTTTTTGCAATAATTTCTATCTTTTGTTAAATCTTTCATGCTTATAGTTATAGTTAATTACAATGTGTTACATTAGTTTTAAGAATTTTGTTTTGGGTTAACAATTTAAATCTTGAATTGGTTACAATGGCATACGATATCAACACGATTGTCACCCTATTTTACGTCTATAGGGTCAGATTGGGTAATTTGCTTGCTCAAAGCTTGACTTAGGCTGGTAAACAACGATTGAAGCATGCAATCTCTACAATCTTTCTATTTTAATGGAATTTTGAAAAGGGAAAACTGTACGAAATAGAAATGATCTTAACACCTTTCCCGGTTTAATTACCAACAGAAAATTATGCTTAGAATAGAAACCAACGATATCTTATTTGTTATTCAATGTATATGTAAATGTTCATGGCATCTGATGTAACATGTAATAATTATTTCAAATATTAACTTATACAAAGGATCATTTTTAAACTTTTGGAGATTATTTTTTTGTAATATAAAACAACATAAGAATTTTTTGCATTTGTAGCTTCTAGCATCTAATATGGTGGTTGGTATGGTATCAACCAGTGCCACATTCAACAATTTGCACGTAAAATAAGCAAAAACAGTAGTAAATTGATCATATGTTGGAAGTTAGTTTCTATTTAGCGCCTTCTATTAAGTTGCTAAAATCAGGGAAAAGCAGGGGCGAAGGATATAAGGGGCCGGAGGAGGGGGGGGGGGTAACGTAAATTTTTTGGTCCGGTAACGTAAATTTTTTTATATATATCGAGTTTGCCCCCCCTTAAAAAATTTAATTTTGCCCCCGCCCCTCCTATAGGAGTGCTCAAGCTCCGCCACTGGGGAAAAGTGTAGGTTTTTCTACTCCTTGCAGATTGCTTCATGCCTTCGTTATACATTGATTTCACTCATGATTTAGTGGCTATTGCTTTAAGTCTGTGTAGTGGATTCTGATAATTTCTCCTGTTAGTATTGAACTTCTTATTTATAACATTTTCCAGATAGTCAGGTACCTACATATAATTATACTAAATTGCTTATTCAGGGAAAGGTTTTATATCTAAACTCGGAAGGAGACCATCTATACATGATGAAAATCGACGAGCAACATACAACATATCTCTTGAACCAGTAACTGATTCAGGCTCTGTTTTTTCGATATTCGAGGGTGAAAGCAAGCAATTCATTCCTGTATGTCACAATTACATTTGTGTTTTAAAATTAGATAGATATTATTAATGCAACTTGAAACCGTAAGAACCAATTTTAGTGTTTGGATAAAGCAATTCTGCTTCAGGTTAGGGGTCAAATAATCCCTTCCTTTAACCTATAAAACTAACATACTTACTAATTTGCAAAAATAAATCCCTTAACAGAAGACATATATAAGTCCTTGAACTTGTTAACTTCATACATACATGTGATAATGGTAAATGCTCTGTTACTTACACAAGGAACACATATGTTGCTGCTGAGTTGGCATTTTTATCCTTACGTGGATGCCATTTATGTGTAAGAATCTATGTGGCATCCAAATCAACAAAGTATTGCCTATATGGGGTCTA
Source organism: Flaveria sonorensis (assembly GCA_025506505.1). Classification (NCBI taxonomy): domain Eukaryota; kingdom Viridiplantae; phylum Streptophyta; class Magnoliopsida; order Asterales; family Asteraceae; genus Flaveria; species Flaveria sonorensis. The sequence continues at coordinate 109,402 of JACCIY010000264.1, forward strand.
CATATGTGCTGACTGTGCAAGTAACCAACATTTATCGTCCATTTCACAGGTTTGTATACAGTTAACAAATTTAGGAACTAATATTTCAACATCGGTTGAGGGACTTTGTCATGCAAAATGAGTAAGCACTTTAACCTAATTTACGCCACTTCTGTTTCCGTCTCCCGAAACTCTTATCCTCTTTTCAGCAAAGGAAATGCATTTTGCGTCACTTTATCTTACTAAATCATTGTGTCATCAGATTTGCCAAACACTCAAAAATCTAATTAGATATCAACTACAACTCATATTATAACTGATTATATGATTCTAAGGTGGTTTTCTTTGGGAATCAGGTTGGCCTTCATGTAGATCATTCGTTTGCTAGAAGCCTGGCCCGTTTTGCTGCAACTCTCGGTCCTGTTGCTTGGAAAATTGCATCTCACACAATCGAGCAAGCTTTACCTGAAGGTGTCAAATTTGGGCCCGGTTGGGTTGGTGAATATGAACCACTTCCTACTCCTGTACTAGTGCCTGAAAACCTCACCTTAAAAGAACCCAATATTCTTGCACATTTCAAGATCACTTCTGATGTTAATAACAATAAAAAAACTTCCCAGACTCCTAAAATCCAGGTGGACATGAAAGAGGTAAATGGCGGTTTTAACCCTGGGATCCCTGTTAAGCAAGAGTCTCCTAGAGAAACCCGTAAATACCCGAGCCCAAGCCCGAGTCCTAGAACTTCTCACTTTTCTGGTTCAAATCATGTGCATCAGAACTCACAATCCAGGAACGTTACAAGACCTGAAAACACGGGTTTTCCACGAGTTGAACTCAATCAACCACCCCCATTACATGTAATTTCTGCTGCTGATTTTGTTGCAAAAAGACCAATTTCCAATGCTTTCGATATTCCATCAAGACCTGTTTCAAGTAATGGAAACCTTGCGTCTTTGGGCTCATTTAAGCACCCAAACAGTAATAATGACGGATTTGTCCCTGGGAGACCGAGTAAACCTGTTGGTCTGGATAGTAACAGAATGGTTCCAATGGATAGTAAACCTGTTGGTCTGGATTGTAACAGAATGGTTCCAATGGATAGTAATATGACCCCCAAACGCGACCTGCAAGGCCTTAGTGATCCGGTTCAAATGATGAAAATGTTAGCTGAGAAAAATCAACATCAACAAAATGATCCAAACGGTTTTGGTGTCGTATCAAAGAGAGATGACCCAAACAATGTTGCTTTAACTGCCGCACAGGCATGGATGTCACTAGGCGGTGCCGCCACCGGAGGGTTCATTAAACCGCCATTACCAGAAAATAGAATCCCCCACAAACAACAAATATCAGCAGATTCTTTATACAACCCGACCCGTGATCGCCCACAACCTCAAGTTACACGTTTTCGTGGCGAGCTCAACACTTACCAACAACCGGTTAGACTGATCAACAACGGTCAACTCCAAAACAGAAATGTCGGGTTTCCTCAAATGGTAACACCCACAGATCTTTCACGGTTTCAGGTGCAGTCCGGTTGGAATGGGGTCCCACCTCAAATGCAACAACAGTCTAGACCAAAACAAGAATCCCGCCCCCCGGATCTTAACATTGGGTACCAATCAATCGGGTCACCCGTGAGACAATCCACTGGTATGATGGTTGATTCTCAACAGCCTGATTTAGCTTTACAACTGTAAAAGTTAAAATCGAGGTACATGATTTGCAGCCTTTTGCAACTGTAATCGGGTTTTTAGAAAGAAGTGCAAATGTTAATCAGCTAGTGAAAGGGGGGGTCGGGCCTGGTCACCGAGTCGGGTGAGTTCATTTAGTGTCTGGTGTTTCATGTAGAGAAATGAAAATCTTGGTAGAGATGTAGTGTTGTTGGTTATCAGATGAGTTGAAATTATATTTCCATTATAGAGATTATAGCTGTATGTTGCATTGAATTCGGTTAATCAGTCAATAATCCTCTCATTAAGCTTTTACGGTAAGGATCGGATTTCTGGTCTAAATACGCCACTCGATAAGATTAGAGGTGGTAAAATAGAAAGGTTGTATTGATTAATAACGAGTCATAACAAGGTTTAGGTACAAAAAACAGATGGTTTTCTGGTGTTTAATATTTTTTGAATCATATATGTAAAGAGAAGTCTTCTGAGTGCATCTAACTGATTTATTAATTCGTCTTAAAACAATGACGATTCTTACAACCAAGCAAGGGTTTTAATTGTGTCGGGTTGGCGAGTTGCAGGCTAGCAAGTCGAAATATCAAACCTAAACCAAAATCATATTCTTATTCGGGTTTAAGAACTTCAACCCTAACCTGACCTATATAAATTCATGTAGCTCAACTAACCTGTTTAACTCATTTGTCTAAAAAGGTCAAAAAAATCAATGGTAATTCATATTGAAGATATTATTTTAAAATTGCATATACAACAAGACGTCAGATGTTATGATTTTCAAGTTTTAAATATACGTGTTTTCTAAACGGGTTGTATTTCCCAACCCAGAACCCGCTTTTCTTCGTGTCGGGTTCGAGTTTGTGTCAGGAACTGTCACCCCTATAACCAAAGTAAAACACGTACCAACAAAAGACTTGATAAGCAACGAACAAGTACGAGAATATATAAAGCGTCAACATACAAACACTGTTAATTTGTGAAATACCACGAAACCGTTCACGAAGTGAAACTGTACTAAGTGGGCATGACAGATGACAAAGAATGTACATATTCCATCTTAGAACCATATTTACATGATAGATTCTTCACATCTTCCAAACATCTTCAAAGCAATCCAAATGTGTTCTCACCGCTGTAAGTCATGTAGAGAAACCCATCTTCATCTTTGTTGTCTTCATAAATTGAAGACATCATTGCAGCTAACAATCACATTAAATCTTGATTAGCATTACAACACAACCAAACACATATCCATGTTTAATTCTTTTCTTCTCTTACATAATTGTATAATTACATCACCTAACTTGTTTCAAGGAAGTTTTAGTTCAATTTAGAAGTGAAAGAACTAATCATGCAAATACATAGTAGTATGAAACTATGAACTTTGTAATGATACTCAAGTTTCAAAAAAAAGGAACAAGAAAGCGAATGTGGGTTTGACCCGACCCGTTTCAACCTGCACATTTGCAATATGCAATTAGCGCGCTAGAGATATTGTACTAACCGGTAGGTGGGAGGATGTTCTTAACAAAGATGAAGATAGCCTTCTCAGCACTGAGCTTAATCCTCTTTCTAACCACATAGACAAATTGTCCAACAGTGAGATCAGCAGGTACCAGATATCTGCATCCATTATTTATAAATAATAATAATCAGTCCCAAATAAACAAATTTAAACTCAAATTTCGTGAACGTATTATATGGCGTGTGAAAAGAAAGGTGATCAGCTGATCACAGGTACCCACAAAAGGAATGTAAGTCAGAACAATGGTGCAACTGTGCAAAATTGACGGTAACGGTGAGATACTTGGTGTGATAAAACACGGGAAATAACATATGATATTGGTGAGCAACATGTAAAAATTAAGTCAATATCATCAACAAGAAAATGGCAGGATAATAAAGAAAGTTACAAACTTTTTCTTGTCTATGTCAGGTATGTCACTCCTTTCAGCCTTCTCCACGATAACCTGTAAAACAGAACAAGAATGTTAAAGCGATACAAATTTATGGATTTAAGTATGTGAACACATATCTCAAACTTAATACTGGAATTCTGTCAGGATATTTCTCCCTGATACGAGCAGCTTCAGCTTGGCGCCTCTCTGAAGAAATAATGTTATATACAAAGTAATAAGTTGTCAAATGCTTTCAAATTGTTTAATGTAGCAATACCATACACAAAAGACAACTAAAGCCACAAAATGCTTGTCAAAAATTCATGATACCATAAGCATAAGAGTATTCAGAGTATAAAAAGCAAGAAAGAAAGTTCGAGTTCAAAAATATGTTATTTCTTATGCTGTTGAACTCACACATGTTACATACATGCCTGACACCAATCGTAAATAACTTTTGTTCTAATTTGCCTAATTAAGGGAGTGTAAGATTGCTTATTATAATGTTTATCTTCTCATTTCTATTTGAATTAAATAGTTTACAGAAAGCAACTTCAAACTGCATACTACACCAACAAATGATAAACAGTTTGCATAAGCAATCCCAAACAAGCCAAACACCCTTGATATCAAACACAATAAACAGATTCGCAATCCCAATTCCCAAACTCCCTTCGATTTCAGATTAATTACAGATGATTAACAACCATTTTCTAAGCTGCATAATTTCACATGACCAAATATTAATGGTTACAAAAATATATAATAACAAAAAAACAGATGCAATCTTCATCTAAAAACACCCCAAGTCCAATCGCACATCAAACAAAATCAAACAATCATCTATAGAATATGAAACTTCTAAATCACGTTAACTTGAAACACATCAATACGACTTCGGATCCAGATCATATGTAGCACGAATTGAGAAATTACCAAGAGGGTGTTCCAGTTTGAAGGAGCTTTTGGCCATAGCGATCAGGAAAATACAATCAACTGCAAAACAACAACCGATCAGCAGATCAGATTATGGTTTTTATCAAATACATCAAATCGCAAGAAACGATCAGAATTGAAGTCATCAACTTCGATAAATTAGATTAAAATCATACCGAACTAGTATGGGGAAAGATAATTTTTGAAGAAATCAATAGAGAATTCAGTTCCCTATGTCAATCGGTGAAGATAATTTGCTTCTTGATTAGGGTAAGGGGAAATAGAAAAGGGGAAAGTGTACAGTACGTCACCGTTTCGTGTGGATTGCCTTCGTGAACCTATGGGCCCTTCTGGCCCAATGGGTTATTTACGTACTTGTACAGTTGTACTGCACAAACTGGGTTGAAACTCGATACCTGGTCGGGTTCAACCCAGTTAGGTTTTTGGTAAAAAAAAATTCAAACCGAGTTTGACCTGGTTCTGGGTAGGGTCCAACCCGGTTTCAAGAGGGAAACGTGGTAAAAAAATTCGGGTTTAGACCGAGTCGGGTTGGGAAAAAACCGTGTTGGAACCGGTGGCTGGGTGGCTACTGGGTTGAACCTGGTTCGGGTTCAGTCATGAGGTCGGGTAACCGGGTTGGATGCGCACCTCTATAGTTGTACTAGTCGAAAAGCGCGTTACAAAACCAAACCCATTTAACCCGAAATCATGTGTTTGTGCGCTACCAATATGAACTGCACCGTTAAAACAAGGCTCTATCTCTTTAAGGGTTTTTTGTTTCTCTAAATGCTCAAATTGAAAACTATATCAAATATAGATATTAATACAAACTTGTTTAGATGAAATTGTAAAAAGGTATAAAACTGACGTTACTTACTTACTTAGTGGACACTTAACTTGGTTTATAAATACTTTTTACATTACTGTTTTCATCTGTTATCGTTTTGATAAAATACAAGATTTGCATATATTTATATTATATACTAATACTAATTAGCAACCCTCCATTATGCATAATAATGTTGCATCTTATACATAGGGGTTTTTTCAAAAAAGTTTTGATTTTTAGGAGGTTTTTAAAAAAAGTTTTGATTTTTCACTTTTAACTCAAAGTTTTTCAATTTTTGCAATGTAACTTCTTAATTTGACTTTTTTTTTTTTACTTTTAACCCAAAATTCTTCATATTTTTCAATTTAATCTCACAACCTTTATATTTTCAATTTTGTTTCCTATACTTTTTATTTTCGCAATTTTTTGTTTTACGTTTCGTTCTAAGTTTTGTAAGTTAAAACGACACAACATGCATGTGTGATTTCACAATTTTGCATTTCGTTCTAAATTTGGTAAGTTAACATGATACAATGTGCATGTATGCTTCAATATTTTTACGTCTACTTTTCCCTTTTGACGGGTTAGTCACAACGCGTAGATTTTAGATCAACTTAGTTATATTTTTCTATGTTTTACATTTTGGTCTAAGTTTTTCGTATTAACACACCGCAAATTCAATGTTAGTGGGTGTTAGCGGTAGTGTGACATTGGTGTTACTTTACACGGTTTTACTCCCCGACGCAACGCGGGAAGCTTAATTCTACTTCTTTTCAAACGGCAAACACCTAAAGCTTAATTCTACTTTCTCAGTTATGATTTTAGCCATCTACGGTAACTTAAAATGTAATTTTAAATCTATCTTCTTATGTTACGTGTACAGCTCGGTTAGTTTAAACATAGCCACATATTGCAAAAATCAAAAGATACAAGACATCTTTTGTCATTTCTAGTACATGTAAACCTAAATTAAAATCACTATTAATAATTGCATCCGATGGATAATCAATTCTATCTGTTTATCTTTTCATGTAAGCTTTTACTTGTTTAGCTCCTTGCTCGTTTGCTTTTTCTTTCGAATATAATATCGTTTTTCGAAAAAAAAAATAATAATAATTGCATCCTAAACATTAAATAAAAACAGGTGTTAGGTGTACAATTATTGTTGTCCGAGTTTTGGGTAAAGGTACATCATGATTCGTCTTTTCATTCATGCTTGTCTAAGAAAACAAAGAAAACGACAATCTCATTTTCTCATTCCCTTAAGAACACTATCATGGCTAAACTCAATAATTACATCACATTATGTTACTTTGTTGCTTTATATCTCTAAACAATTTTGTTATTAATATTAATTTTTTTTGAACGGCAGACGTACGATCATGTTTCAAATAATAGGTGTTATTTTAATCGGACCTATCTACTCGCGACCCGGCCAAAAACGCACTTCCAACCTCCTCAGAAGAAAACCCAGCATTAGAAAAATCAACTGGCTCAACTTTAAGCATATTGCTAAAAGTAAGATTTGAATCTAAATAAATTTAGTTTAGTAGTAAAAGTTTAAAGCCTTTTAAAGATTATTCAAGTTCAATCCTGAATAAGAGTAATTTAGAGGCCCATATAATGTGTTACTATAAAAAAAAAGCACATTAATAATTATAACACAATACAACCTTAATAAATAAATAAATTTGAAGATTAAATAAATTAATTTCGGATTATCATGTTTGATAAATAAATAAAATTAAATTTTTAATGACAAAAAATCACGGATAAACGTTAGCTCTCCTGATCATCTTCATTACTTGAGTATAAAATCGAGAACATCATCAAGTGAAAGTTACTTTAGGTGTGAAAAGAGGCTTGCCCAACCTTAAACCTCTTTTATTTCAAGTGAGACTAAAATCAAAAGAATGTTTTAGATTGGTAAATAAATAAACTTACTAAAAAATGTTTTAAATTGGTAAATAAATAAACTTACTAAAGAATGTTTTAGTTTGGTCATGAGGGTATATATTGCTCGAAATTTTACTCTATTATCTATGTGTATTATTTAAATATATTTTATGATCGTTACGTCGCTTTTTATAGCATACAATACAATTATTTTGGTTGTATTTAAGCAAATAAATACACATATCAAACGCAAAATGAATAAAAGGTAACAAGTTTTACATTAAAATCAAAACAATAAAAGAAATAAGTGACATAAAAATAAAATAACATGCAATATTATAATAAAGTAACTATAAAGAAGCAAAATCAAATGTGAACGTATACCACACTTGGATTTTAAGCAACACAAAGGTTTTATCTTTATGTAGGACCAAAACAAATCAAAGTGGTCACAACCATATTGAATATTCATGATGCTAATAATTTCTTTGGACAAATGTTTCTATTTATATTCACAATGAAATGATGATATTGACATCTAAATATCGAAAACTCAAGAAAACACTCTCGCGCATAGACTTGATCGATCAAGACTCATAACAAATCACGGGTGTTTAGAAAACTATATGTCCGTATAGTACAATCCATTAACACACAAATCTAGTTCGTTTCATCTTGAACTTCTTTGGAAGAAAGAGGAGTTTCAAATCTCGTGAAAACCCTAAAAGCCGAAATCATAGAAAGCACAAAGAAACAAAGCAAAGCAATAAAATGAAGAACCAAAATGAGGTTTAGTCTTCCACAAAACTTTCCATATGAAGAACATGCTTCACTCCATGTCACCTTTTGGCTGCCATTGTAGACCAAATACAATATCTCCCCAAGGCTACCCACACACGCCACCATCAAATATGCCACCACCTTAAATCATAAGTTCAAGACAATCATATTGTGTTAAAAGGCGTGAAACATCACACGCGTAAACATGAATGGGTTAGGGATAATATTAAGTTTCAAAACGAGTCGGGTCAGCTTTGGCTACCCACATTTTTTTTGTGTAGGTTAATTTTTACTTATTGTCATTTACTTTATATTTTGACAAATAAAAGGTAGTTACTTTAAAGAGAATTAAAATAGCTAAAAGGTGGTGCATTTATAACATTATGTAATGTAACATATTTATAACAGGTATAGACCGGGCCTAAAACTGACCCGGAATTTTGTATATATCGATTCGGTCTCGGGTTTGTAATTTGGTCGAATTTCGTTTTTTGTTCTAATACAAAGCTAATAAAAACGGATAAAACCCGAAACCGAACCGATAACGTATGTATGTCTTTTTTACAAACTTCTCATATATTTACCAACAATAAGAATCTTTTTGTTTAATAAGTAAAATGAAACGTTCTACGCACCAATTGGACAACTCTTAAACCATTAGACCCACTTTACTTTGTGTTACTTTTTAGTTCTTCATTTATTATTTAAATTCGTAAAATCTAACTCAAATCAACATAAACTTCGTTTTTTTAACAGCAAATCAACATTAACTATAAGTTGAATATATCCACCATAAATTTGTGGGATAAAATTTGTTGAATATATCCACCATAAATTTGTGGGATGAAATTTATTAAGTGTTGAGGGTGGAGTAAAGGTAATTAATATTATAAAAAGAGTAAAAGTAATAAAACTGAAAGAAAAAGAAACGTGTAAATATTACTACAATAAAAATAATAAATGACATTAAAAAAGCTTAAAAATGAAGTAGGTAACCTGATCACAGACAAAAAAGATCCAAGCTTTGCTCATCAAATTCTTGACCCATGAAGAAATAACAGCGATCAAAGCATAACCTGCAGAAATAGCACTAATGCTGACAAAGAACCTGTCAAAAAAACACCAAAATTAAAACTAAAAAATCAAAATTTTTAAGAAATCTTTTGGGTATCATTTGAAACATGTTAAAAGATAGAAAGTTGATTACTTGATACCCCTGAGATTAGCGAACTCTAATCGGCCATAGATATCATTATCTTGATGATTGGTCATAGTCAACCATAAACAAGCAATACTTAGAGGAATCACAATCAGCCTCAGTGAAGAATCTATGACTTTAAGGGTATTCATATTTTCACCAAGAATCATCATCTTTAACAATCAAGAACACCCCTCTTCAGATCTGCAACAAGAAACTGTGAATATGATCAAGATTTTGACTCTTGGGTTTGACCAGAAGAATAAAATGGCGTTCAAGAAAGCAGTTTTCTTTTGGGGATGAATCTTTCAAGAACGATGGGTGAATGAATTAAAGAAATTGGGAATTTTGTAGGGTTTTTTAAGGCTAAAAATCATGACATGAAGTTGGTTAAAAGTGCAAGAAAGATAATGGAATCCAAGTGGCAGAAAAAACTAAACATGGTGTGAGTGGGAGTGACTTAAGGCTGATGTATATTGGTGCTTGTAAATTGTACCAACTGCATTGAGAGATGTACTTTTTATATTTTGTGTAATGACTTGTACCGTATTTATTGACAGTTGTACAATCATAGGGGTATATATGACCTTTTACTCATATATTGATGTTAACTTAAGGAATTATGGTTCTCAATTGGTAAAGGCTAATATAGCCTAATAAGTAGTCTTTAATATCCCAACTACCGGTACCATGTTTAGCACTTTCACCATTTTCTTGTCATAAATGTTTTTCGATTAAATGTTTTTCTAATTACATCTTAGTCTACTATATTAATTACATTCACTAGTTTTGTTATTCTCTAAGTCCAACTTGGAAATTTGAGCAAAATTAATAAGGTCAATTTACTTATTTAATAAGATTTTTTTTAACTGTAGTTCTAATGTCACCTTTACCTATATATGCAAGTTTATAAATAAAGTTTCGATTCAAAACTTTTGAAATAGGTCATGTTAATATAATTTTCTTGTTGTTGCTTTCGATTCATATGCACATATATAGTTTTATTTTCTACTTCTGTGAGAAAGATAAGAGGTTTTTATTGTTTTATTTTCAATTTTGGACGTTTATTTCAATTCTTCTTAATTTATTTTATTTATTAATTATAGTAGATATTATATTTTATCATATTTTAGTTTAAAGTTTTCATTCACAATGAGTATCAGTTGCTTATTTATACAGCATATTTGTGTTTCTGTTGTTATCAATGATTTTAGTACTACAAAATTATCATTTACACAAGTTTGTGGTTTTAATATTATTGTAAAAAGAATTGTAATTTTAATTTTTATTAATTAAATTTATATCAAGGAATCGTTGCATGTAATAAGAATGTAATACTTAAATATTAGATAAGATATGTATTCAAAGTGTGATAACATATCTAGGTATAATTATAACAATCTCAATATTTGTTTCTGTAGTGTGAATTTAATATGCAAAAAAAAAAAAGTTTTCAAAATCTCCTTATATAATCAAATATAAATTTTTGCAGGGAGAACATACTTTAGAAAAAAAAAATTATATAGTCACAATTTTTTTAACTACTAACGCTGTGTTCCCGAGTCTCATTTAAGGAGAAAAATTGAAGTAAATGAATGGAAAGTGAAAAATAATTATGTTCCTAAGTTTTTTTTAAGGAGGGAAATGGAAGGAAACAAAAAAACGTTGTGTTCCCGAGTTTTTTAAAGGAAAGAAATGGAAAGAAATAAAAGGAAAATTTTTAATAATTTTCCCTTCTAACTTTCCTTCTAAAATGAAAGGAAATGAAAAGAAATAAAATGAAACACATACAATTCTTACTTTCTTTTCATTTATTTCGAACTCTGGAACACGAAAATTTTAAATGTCTTTTTCTTTCTCTTTATTTTTTTTCTCTTCTTAATTTTCTTTCTCTCCATTTTTTTTCTCTCGCTAATTTCCTTTTAATTCTTTTCTTTTCTCTTCTTTCGTTTATTAAACTTGGGAACAGAGCGTAAGGGTTTTTATTTCTTGTGTAATAGGTAATGAGTGTCATTCAAAGTGGTAATTAATGAGCAGTTAGAAGGTGTTTAATGCTTGAGTTAATTGCATTAATAAATGATTAGTAATAATAAATTATTACAGAGTGTGATATTAGTAGACTAAGGTCCTTCGATTAAATGTCAATATTCCTTTATTAGTGTGTTTGCTACATGATTTTTTTATGGATAATGATTTATATACATTTTTTTATATGAGTAATTGCATATTTCTCTATCTAAACTTATGAAATTATATATTTTTCAAAGCATGCTTACAAAACATTATACTTTATACATTAAAACTTGTGTTTTGAAAAAACATGTGATTTTTTTCGTGAAAAAAAGGATATATGTAATTCTTTCTTTTTAATAAAATCACAAAATGATTCTTTCTTTTTAATAAAATCACAAAATTATTCTTTCTTGTTTTAGATATCATATACCTTATAGTTATTTCAAGATAAACAATCATCATAGATGTATTTGTTCACGTATAACCAATTCATTCAGATTAATACGTTTATGAATGTATTGTTTACGCGACTTGTTACTTACATATGATTAAAACCCTGTCCTTTTGATAAATGTAAATAATAACACAGGCTATTTAGAGTTTGATTGCCATACATATTCACGTATTAATTCCTATTTATCTAGTGTTCAGTTGCAACACATGCTATGTGTTGCCTAAAACAAAAATGGTTAATTGACATTTAAAGAATGCAATGTGCCTTTCATAACTTGCACTGCTATCAGATTATCTGGATACTCCAACATGCAATTTGGGATCTTGAACAATCTATTCAATTCATTTGAGAGAAGGACGATGATTGCTATTTAGAGCCTACGATGTCCAAGGGCATAACGCTATAAGGAGCCCGTATTTGAGAAAGCTACAAAAAGGCATGTGCAACCTAATACCTCAACGAGGATACAAATACTTTATCTATCACTTCCTAGAAGTGCAATTCACCGAAGATTCGATGGATGATAAAGGACTGGTGAGAAAAAACTCGATCTAGATTATAACATCTGAAAAAATTTATACAATAAAAAATAACCGTGTGTGATAGTTTTATACATAGTAGCTTGTATTGAACTTAACTGAAAATAAAGAAAGCTAGAAGAGCAAAATACACTTTTATATATCTTTCATGATATAGCCTTAGTTCATGAATTAGATGGAAATGAATTTTACAGAATTATAGTTTTTTAACGACGAATGCTACTCGACTCTTAACTATATCATACTTAATGACTCTAATCCGTCTTATGAAAAAGTTGCAGTGCTACTCAGGGGCTGTTTGATTACCGCTGACTCAGTAAGATCTGACTGAGTCAGAAGCTGACCCAGTTAGAAGTTCTGACTGAGTCTGCATCTGACTGAAACTTGGCTGTTTGATTCATTATCTGATTGACTCTGCTGAATGATAAAAATAACCATATTGCCCCGAAGTTCTGACGAGTTTGCATTTAACTGGTGTTGTATAATTAATAAAAATAACCTTTGCTACATAGCCTACACTAGACATAAAGCCTGTTTTTCACTCAAGATTTGAACAGAAAACATATATTATATTTTGTAGGAAACAACATGAAAAATGAGATATAGCACCACAAATTCACACAAACACACTCATACGTCATATACACGCATAGAGCTGAAATTTCACCAACATAAAGCCCTAAAATCGTGATAATCCTAGATAACAAAGATAACAGATCAGAAATTGAAGATTAACAGATCAGTGGGTACGTTGAAAGGTTATCAGATTGAATTCATAAATCAACACGGGTTGCCCTAATTTCGAAGAAGGGCAGTGGGTAACCCAGTGGGTACCGGAAGCATAGAAAGCAATCAAATCACTTACCGGTGACGAGGTGGGAGTCGCGAGGTGCAGCAGCGGAGGAAGGGAGGGCGGGAGTCGCAAGGTGCAACAGTAACTGACACCGACGGGAGTGGCGAGGGCGATGAAGAGGACCGGGAGAGCAATGAAGAAGATGAAGAGGACCGGGAGGTGCAACAGAAGAAGATGAAGAAGATGAAGCGAAGGGCAATGAAAGACACGGGTCGGCGATGAAAGGCAGGGGAGGGGCGGAGGCCGATGAAGAAAAAGAAGAGGGTTGTTCGACCGGGTCAGTGATTAAAAAGAAGAGGACTGGGTCAGTTAAGGGAGACCGGGTCAGTGGCATTTGGAATGCAAAACAAACGGGCTGACCGGGCTGACCGAGTCAGCCGGTCAGGGTCAGCCCCGGTCAGAAGTAATCAAACACAGCCTCACTCCAATGGCACAACATTTTTTTTATAAGCATGTGACTATGAAAATGTTTACATAGATAGCATTGGAATATTTAAAATGACTTGAGGTTGGTTAAAAGTGGAAGAAGATAATGGAATCCAAGTGGAAAAAAACTCTCTTATGAGTTGCCACAACACCAGTGTGGTAGTAGGTGACTTGAAGATGATGTATAATGGTGTTTGTAAGTTGTACTGGCTGCATCTAGAGATGTATATACGTATATTAGAAATAATGACTTGTACAATATGTTTTAACCGCTGTACTTTCAAAGGGGTATATACGACCATTCAAAAACATAGATATCATGTATATTGTTTGAATCAAAGACATAAGAAAAAAAGCTAGTGGACACATATTAACTATTTTAAAAACATAATAAACAAAACTATAAAACACTTTTATTACAGATAAAGAATAACTTAAGCTAGATAAGTCTATCTCTTGATTATAGAGTATGCAACGAATGAACACAATGAACATATGAGAGAGATAGTTAAGAGCATTTCAGTAGCGAAGAAGGAATTTAGGATTTGTGTATATGACATTCGTCTATCGCTTTCTCTTTTACACTCCCACGTCTCTCTGAAGTTCTTCATAATTCCCAATTGTAGCTTTAGTCCAATACCCTTGTTATATTGTCACTCCTAGTCCATTCTTCTTACTAGTAATGTTATTGAGCCCTAAGTATTGATACTTTTACATAATTGCGTTAAATTGTTTTTTTTAAGATTGGTAACTTTAGGATTTATGGTTCTCAATCCCAAATGGTAATGGCTAATAAGTAGTCTTTAACATCCCAACAACCGTTACCATGTTTATCACTTGTCACCATCATTGTTGTCATTAATGTTTTCCAATAAAAAATTAATATTCATCTACTAGTGTGTACAATATTATTTTATCAATGTAAATTACTAAATTATTATATTCTGTTATTTTTATTTACATATTGTATCCTTATAAAAATAAATATGCGAGACACTAATGTTAGTAGTATTTTTACGTATTATTTATCATTGTTTTAGCATGTTTTTTATTACATATCATGTATTTATTAGTCATATTTTTATTTATTTTGAGTAATGTTTGTTTTAGTAGAATAGAGTCTACTTTGGATGAATTTTATTATTTTGTAGGTGGAAGACGGTTACGAGGATTGAAAACAAAAAATTGATGGTAGCTTTGAGAGCATCTTAAACATGAAGGATGATTCTTGGAGATTTGAAAATAAGAGATTTAATTTTAAGGATGATTCTTGGAGATTTGAAAATAAGAGATTTAATTTTATCTACTAAGAAGAAGGGATATGTTTTTTTTCTATATGAGGTTTAAAATCTATTATGAAAAAAAATCTCTTGTTAGTTGGTTCTTGAGATAAGTAACAATGGAAAAGATAAACCATATATATAGGACATTATCGTCATCCCAAAGGGGGGAGGATCAACATCACAATATTCATCCTTTTGGTGCTTTGAAGTTCACGAACGGAAGAAGAGGAATTCATTATTTGAAGGGTTAGTTCTCAAGCAACGAATATATTGTTTTGTTTTCGGTCGTAAGATTTTCTTTTATAATTTTAGCTTGATCGATCTAGCCGTCATGTCCGGCTAGAATAATTTTAGGTTTTGACACTTGGGTTTGGTTTTTGATTTTGATTCATAACTTATGTGAAACGTTTATGTGATTGTTTATTTGAATGGTTTGTTTGCATGATTCTTGATCTTAAACCCGGATCTACTCCGGTATATATTAGATTCTTAATAAACCTGATCAACTTATTAATTTTTTTAAAAAAGTTCTTTAATTTTTAAAACCCTAATCAAGTTTTAATTTTTGATTCAAGGAACAAATAATGTTTTGTGTTCCAAAATCATTATAGAGTCATTCAATCTAGTTAAGGATTCCGAACGACGTGAGTGTTTAACTATAATCGATATTTCTATCATTACAACCCGCACGCTAAGATCCGAACGGCGTGAGCTTAGAGTAGCGGGTTGGCTCTAATCAACAAACTGCGTTTGGTTAGACATTAGATGGAGGGGATGTCCGAATGGCGTGATATCTAGTATCGATACAAATTGTTTACATAAATAATCATTGCACCATAATCGTTAATGACCGTAAGCTGGATCGAGTCAATAAATAACCCTTGTGTTAAAACTACTTTATAAAAATTTGATTTTTCTTTACATTTTATTAGCTTCAATAAATTTTCGTCATAAAAAAACAACTTTATTTTTTTCTTGACAGAACCTTAACACGGCCGCGTAGGATTTCCTTTATTGTTTTGACACCGTCGTGTCAGCGTGCTGTAATTTTTTTACCTTTACATTTTTTTTCTAATTTTAGTTTTGTTATTAAATTCTACCCATTTTCTTTTGTTTTTCATAACAAGTGTACTTGAACTTGAATCGTTTTGGTATAAACTCGATTAACCCGTATCCTTGAGTATATGAATCCTACTTTCAATCATACTATTCTTAATGTGTGCTCAGTAGGTTCATATTTTCATATTTTATTTGTTGTATTCGACACCCAACAACTAATTATAATTACTTAATGATTTAAGGTACAATGCTAAAAGGTAAATAATATCAACGACGACGTACTTAAAAACTAATATCATGTAGATAAACAGTAGATGATAAAAAAATCTTTTATACTAGTCATTTACTTATTCCTTTAAAGTAAATTTTATTATTCTTTCTAGAATAAAATACCAAAGTAAAACATGAACAAAGAAAGTGTTTAAACTCACCCCATTATATAGCAAAGTGCTATTATTTTAACTGCACTTGTGCATGTATTTAAGGTTTTGTCTGTGCTATTATTTTAAGTGCACTTGTACATGTATTTAAGGTGTTTATATTTTTATTAGGTTGAGTGTTGAACTCTTCTTTAAGATAAGATGCTAACTTGACATGTATAATGTGTAAATATTATATATATCTTAAAAGGTAAAACATAAAGCGTATATATGTATAAGGCTTTAATACACATTTACGCGAGCGCAAATTCCATATAACGGCTCGCCATATTCCTTCCCGTTTCATCCCCTGGTCTTTGATAAAACTGACTCATCCCATCCATCTATAAATAACAATATGAAAGTTTAATTTTAAAATATAATAATATTAATAATAATAATTAAATAATCATTATAACAAACAAATTAATAATAATAATACCATCATTCTCTATCTTTGTCCATCATTTTGGAAGCTATGAGGGTTCGTGTCTTGATGAGTCGGGTTTGTTGTATACACAACAGTACGCTCTAAATACCACCTCATGTATGCTTCAGAAGCAATTGGCGAATCAGTGTATGCCTCATTCACAATTGAATTATGTCGAGACGCCCATGCTTGAACAAAGATATTATGATGTTGTATCCAGTTTTTATTT
This sequence comes from Flaveria sonorensis, assembly GCA_025506505.1. Classification (NCBI taxonomy): domain Eukaryota; kingdom Viridiplantae; phylum Streptophyta; class Magnoliopsida; order Asterales; family Asteraceae; genus Flaveria; species Flaveria sonorensis. Next base: position 126,311 of record JACCIY010000264.1, read on the forward strand.
CTACCACCTTTACGAGCAATCGAATGTAGATTTGTGTGTTGCTCCCGGGTTAGTAACACACTTGTAGGGATTGGTTGAAACATTCCAAACTGTCTTAAAACCCTAATTGGAATGTGAGGCTCAACAACTTCCCAACATATAAGGTATGTGTCACTTCTCTAGCTTTGATATCCACTTGTGCAGATATCAGGTAGACGGTGGATGATATTATCATAAGGCCTCCAATTAAACTGATATAAAAATATGAATTAATATGTTTTCACAATGTTAATTTATACAAAATAATATTAGATTAATATTAATACCGTGGCCTCGCTTAATGAATGCAGCTGAGATCGATACGCACTCAAACAGTGCGGAGTGGTGTTTACATAACTAAGTTCACCCGTCCATCTGTAATAAAGTTTTCAAATATACCTGATTAACTAGAAAAATATAAGATTACTGAAAAATAGTTAATTTATAAGTTTTTTTAACATACCGTACACCATATGGTAATCTGAAATCAAACGATCGAGTATTCTGGGGACACATAGAAGGTAATCTTTCCCATGCCCATAATTGCAACAAGAATAAAGGCCCACCAACCTCTCGATTTGTTACACTCGTTGACTTACATAATTGTCTATACAAAGATGCTAAAACTGCACTTCCCCAACTAAGTCTACCACAGTTATTTAAGTTTTCAATATGACTCAAATAATTTATGTGCACCCAGTTGCTAGAAGTATCAGGAAATAAAGTGGCACCAATCATAAAAAATATAATTAATCTAGCTCGTTGGATGCACTGAAAATCTGTGGCATTATTAGGGAATGGTTTTATTATTTCATCTAAAATAAATCTTAGGTTTAACTTATAACCACTTATAACGCTTGTAGCGAGTGTACAGCCGGTTAAATACTCAAACCTCATTATAATTTCAGATGCACTCATAACATAATCAGTGCCAGAAACAACATCACCTTCAACCGGCAAACCCGATAAAACTTGTACATCTTGAAGGGTTATCGTAGTTTCTCCAACCGGTAAATGAAATGTGTGTGTCTCCGGCCTCCATCTCTCCACCAAAGCCGAGATAAGAGCACGGTCAAGTTTGCGATAACCACACTCGATCACACCCGCAAAACCAGCCAACCTTATATACCTCATAATATTATCAGGGATAGGTTCTTCACTAATGTAATCCCAAAAATCTTTATCACCTCATCTAACATGTAAAATTTATTCATCGCTTTCTGGATCTCGAAAATAATAATCAGCTCTATGTTGACCACTTAAAAATAACAAATCGTTATTTAGTGGACCTGATGTAATTCTCCAGCTCATTTTTTTTTGAAATAAAGTATGAAATTACAGAGAAAATTATATTAAAATTGTGTGAGAAGATGGATCGAAAAGCATATGGTTTCGTTGGTTTAAATATATAAATCGTGGGTGAATACGGTAGGTGAAATGTGTGGGGTAAAAGTGAGGAGGAGAACCCGCCCTTGGCAAGGGCGAGTTCTGCCTCGGATGTGACATGACACACACTCACATGCACACTCACATCACACACTCACATCACACACACACGGCGACCGATGCATGCACAGAACCCGTCCATGGCAGGGGCAGGTTCCCCTAAAGTGCAAAACCGACAAGACTTTACCCTCTTGTCAAATACCTCTCGGGAAAATACCCAATTTTAATTTTTTTTTTCCAAATATAGGTATTCAATGCATGGTTACTTCAACATAATTTTTCTTTATTAAAACAATTCTTTTAAAATTTTTAGTTACTTTTTTAAGGGACCATGCCTTGTAAAGAGTTGACTTAACGCACAACATTGTCAAGGTTATTTACAAGGTTTTTTGTTTTGGTAATTCAAAATTTTAATATACCATTGCTACATTTAAGTTTTGATATTTAACACGTCACTAAATTAATCCGCCAACAGACTACGCATACACACCATATCCCTTTCCTCCGCTAACGTTAACATATATTTTTTACGAGCCACAACATTTAAAAATTTGGTTTACCGCGTCACAATGCGTAATTTTTTCCAATGTTTTGACTTTCTTATTCGATTTGTTTAAAGTCTCATCGTTACGTGTACGTTTTGATACGTATAACATTGCCAAACTTGCTAATGAAGTACGCTTATGCGCAGCTTCACCTACTTTCACAACGTGTAAAGACAACGCTTTATCTTTTATTTATTTGATTTTTTATAGTACTATCATTGGATGTACGTTTCGATTTAAAGCATAGCTTATCATACTAACAAAGTACGCAGATGCGCTACATTGCGTGGTCACAAATACACAAATACTATAATTTGTTAAAGAAAAGAATAAATGATGTAATATATAATTTTGTGAACGGATAAGGAATATGGAGGTTTGAAAGCAACTATGGCCAAGTTAGATGCCTTTTTGGTGGGTATTGATTTAATGTTGGAGCATAAGTTGGGCAACTTTTGGAAAAGAAAACTATGAACGGTGTTGACAAAATTCAATGTCTATATAAATACAATAATAAAAAAAAAGAAAGAGATAAGTTTATAAAATGTGACGTGGCCTTCACGCGCCTAGTTTATAACTTCTTTAAAAAAACGTACTTGTAAACTTCATCTTATTGATAGAATATAATTCATACGTATATTTAATTATTAACACTTTTAACTTTTACTTTTATACAGTGTGAGAAAAAATATTAAATTGAACTTAAGCTTAAATCTTTGGTGGTTATCAATGTGACACCATCCCTGAAGACAAAAATAAAAGTTATAAATGTTAATCAAATGACCAATAGTGGATTGTAATGTGACTTTAAGTCATACTTTAGGTTATAATAAGATAATAAGTCATAATTTGAATTATTAAAATACAGTTTAGCTTTATTTTACAAAATTAACTAAGAAGATTATCATTATAAACATTTTACTTTATCCTTTTATCAAAATAAACATTGACTATAAGCTTTACTTTTAACCGATCAAAACTTAACAAGTATCTCAAGCTGACTAAAAAGGCTTTTTTAAAAGATGAAAAAAAGAAAAACTACGTGGGCTAATCAAACAATTCCACGTGTGCAAGTTGCTACACCAACCACCACGTCATTGTAATTAAATTATCAATATTTGAAAAAATAAATTATACAATTATAATACTTTTAAGAATAAAAAGCATCAAATTAAAACATTTGTATAATTTCTTCAAAAAGTTCATTAATTCTAAAAGAAATTATAACTATGATATTATTTTTAAAAGAATTATAAATTTATAAAAGTTATAAAAATGAAACTCATAAAAGTTAGAAATTAATAATTACATGACGGGTTTGTGTTCATCAAAATTCTAAAAGACAGACGTGAGTCTGATTAGTTATTAAGAAGATACGTCTGAATGATATACGACGTCGTTTTATTGACGAAGCACTAGTTTTCTTTTAATTCTAGGCTGATTTTTTAAGAATCTCTAACCTACATGAGGTACATGTCAATTTTAACTGGCTGAGAGTGATTTAAACAGGACTTAAAGTTAATGTTTATTTTGATAAAACACAATATTAACCAGGTTTAAATACAAAATGTATTTTTGTTACAAAGTGTGAGAAGACACAATAAGTAAAAAAAAGTCTCAAAAAATTATAACTCAGAATTTAAATCGAATTTCAAAAAAGTAATTCCGAGCTTTTGTTCATCTAGCCGTCCTCACTAAAAAAAATAAACGAAAAATAAAAAAGATAAAAAAATTAACGTTTTTTATAGTGTTATTTATGAAAGACACAATGACGTCATTGTGTCATTATAAAAGACACAATGACATCATTGTGTCATAAAATACACAATGAAATTTTTTTATTTTTTATTTATTTTTTTCTGAAAGAGGACGACGAGAGAAACAGATACTCCGAAGTACTTTTTTGATTTCGATTTAGATCGTGAGATATAATTTTCTTGTGACATTTATAGTATTATTGTGTCTTCTCACGCTTTGTACCAAACATACAATTTGTAAAATAACCTCGTCCAATCATTAGTTTCGTATTTTGATTGATGAGTTTCCCGTGTTATCAGGTAAAGTCTAGAGAATACTATGCGCTGTCGTCACAAGCATAACCCGACCCGAAAACCTGCAACCCACCGCCATAGAAATCACCCGGTTCAAACTCTATATAAACCCCCAACCATCATCTTCATTTATCGTCATACATACTTCGATTTTTCTTCATCGTTGGTATTAAGAGGAAGACGGAGATCTTGGGTAAGTCAGTATCTTCTTCTCTTAAATTGTTTTATGATTTGTTCATATGTTTATAATATATTGATTTTGATGATCGATTGAATGAATTGATCAACTGTTGTTGGTTTAATTGTTTGTTAAGACGTGATGTGTTCGTTTGATTGGATCGTGATGGAAGTATTTGTTTTCACGATGATCTGTTGTTAGGGTTTCGTGCTTTCGTTTGCTTGTGTTTTTTTGAATCGAATATTGATCTCCTAATTAGTTCTATTAGGTTAAAAGGAAAGTTGCTTCGTTTTTATATCAAATTGAACAATCTTCGATCGATGTTTTGATCCGATTATCCCTAATTTGATCTGCGTTAGCCTTCGTAGATTAGTTTCTTAATTTATGGAGTACTTCATGAAAAGACTTAAGATCTGTTCGTAGAAAGTGAAAGATGAATTTAAATCTATCGATTTTTGGAATATAAGAATTTACAATCGTTCTCTTGATTCGATTATCCTCAATTTGATCTGCGTTGATCTGTGCATAGATTAATTTTTCAATTTCTCAATTAATTTATGAACACAATACATAGATCTGTTCATAGGAAGCTAAAGATGATTTAGCTCTATGTTTTTCGGAGTTCATTGTCTGAGTGATTGATTTTTTGGTAGTTTGAATTTCAATTATCTGATTTTGAAACTGATGTTTTGATTTCCTTTTCATGAACAGTAACTCACCTTTGTCATTCAAACAAAGTTCATGGTTGATATAGAAGTTCAGATCCCATCTGCATTCGACCCATTTGCCGACGTAGAACAAGATTCAGGTGGTGGTGCTGGGATCAAAGAGTATGTTCATATCCGCATACAGCAAAGAAATGGTAGAAAAAGCTTGACAACAGTTCAGGGTCTGAAAAAAGAGCTCAGTTACGAGAAAATCCTCAAAGATTTGAAGAAAGAATTCTGCTGTAATGGCACTGTTGTGCAGGATAAAGAGCTTGGTAAAGTGATCCAGCTTCAAGGCGATCAACGTAAGAACGTGGCGGCATTCTTGAGTCGTGCTGGTATCGTGAAGAAAGATCAGATCAAGATTCATGGTTTTTGAAGATCAAGTTTGTTGATTTTGGGATTTGGCTGGTTACTTATTGATGCCTATTATAGTTTCTTGATTGTTTTGACGTTTTGTGTTGGTTTAAGGGATGGTTGATATCATGTGTAACTGGATGATGCATTTCAGTTTGTTTGGTTATAATGGAATAAAAGTTTTAAGTGTGTTCATTATATTCTTGTGTTTTGATCATAGCACATCTGTTGGTTGATCTTTCATGGCTGTTTGTACTTCATTCTTATGAGACTAGTAGACAACATTAACAAGCTGATGGATCTCATTTTGTGAGAGAAAAAATGGAAGGTGGCATGTTTCTCTAATGTTTACTTTGTAATTTTGACATGTTTACTTTTAAACTAACTTTAACTTGTTTACTTATTTATTTCCGCTTATCTTATATCTTAAACGAGTCTGGTTTTGTTTATGACTCGTTTACTTATTTAGTTCCTCTTATCTTGTATCTTAAACGGGTCTTTTCTATACTAAGCAAGTCAAATGGGTCAAACGAAAACCCAGCAACTCATTTAATCTCTTTTGTATAACCTGTCTGATGTTTCTGTATGTCCATTAAATAAACATAGAGAAACTATTACTATCAGAATTATACATTGAAAAAATTAAATAAGATTAAAGCATGTTATGAACTTTAGCACAAGTGTTAGGCCTTTTAGGAAGTGTGAGAACTCTTTCAACCAATGTAAAAGAGATCAAATTGAGATATGCATATGTATGGGTAGAGTTGTTTCTACATTTCTAAATAAGTAATTAGCGTACCGTTTTATGATTGTCTACATACGATGTGTTTAAAAGGTGAATTCCATGGTTAAGAGACAGTAAAGAATAGAGAATGGGGTAGAATAAGAGAGGGAGAGATGCACAGGCGGTTAGATATAACAGATAGTGTGACACTCAATAAGGCGCCAACATGAACCTTGTCAGTGGAGATATCAACACCATCTACTCTAGACATAATTTACTCCTAAAATTACCACTTTCAAAACCAAATGATTTAAATCCACAACTTTTGATTGAGTGTATATCATTTTGTCATCAGAATATTACTTTAAAACAAAAAACCCTAATATTTGGATGGGATAAACAATGTCCTGTAATTATGATCAAAAGCAGAGATCAAATATACAATTTCTCTCTTATTTGATAAACATCACTTATTTTATCTCCCATAAATGTACGCATTACTTTTATAACTTCCCAATGACATGACTACAAAGGAATAAAAACGGCCGTTATTGAGTATTCAATAACGAAACGTAAACTTTAACTGTTTTAAGAATAAATTTGTAATCACAATAAAAGTTGATGCCAAACTTGAATAGTTTCGAGTATATTGTCCACATTCTTAATATGTCAACGTGGTGTAGCGAAATTCCAATGCCATGTATAATGGAGAATCAAAGATAAAAGTAGCAATGACATGACGTTTTCATAAGGATGCACCATTGCATTTGTGACATTAAAGAGATGTTGGGACTTTTGTCTTTCTACAAGATGCTTTAAGGGTATCTTTGAAAACTAGTATGGACCGACTTATTGAAGAATTTTATTATTAAATATAAGTTGAATAAAAATGTAAAGACTAATATAGTACTTGAATTGTGTTAGAAATGAGGTTCATATCATAGTGGTATTATCTCAACTATTCGACTATTGATTGCAACGAAACAAATAATATTTTTTATATCTTGTCATTTAAGTATTCACGATAAACTAGGCTGTAATGTTATGATTTGTTAGTTGCCTTTTTGACTTCTAAAATTGGTAACAAATGATAGCTCTAACTTGGTGGTATACAAATCAAACATCTTCTTAGTTATTCAAATATAAGATTTGATAATGACATCCGCTGTATTAGGCTCTATGTATTAGCTTGAGGCCAGATATGGATCATCCAGCGTCTACACTCAAGAATATATAAGAATCGACCAATCAAATCTTTATTTATTTTCATATGTTTGTTATACATATACATACACATGTAGGTAGGACACTCACTTGATCATTAGAAGTGCCTCAATACCCATCATAACGACTTATCTTATGTTGCAACTCTAGGTGAGACTTAGGGTATGTTTGGTATGAACTAATGAAACGAATTAGTGAATGGAATGGATGAAAGAATGAAACGGATGAAATAATAAAATTAATCATTACATTTCAAATCATGTTTGGTTACCATGTAGGAATGAAATAAATCATTACTTTATATTGTTTGTTAAATAATAAAATATGAAAAAATGGAATACAAAAGTGTTTATGATAGTGACGACCAAAAGTGGAGGCGGCTAGTGGTGGTTGCGATGGTGGTTGCCGATGACGGTGGTTGGCGATGGTGGTGGTGCCGGTGGTTGGCAGCGGTAGTGGTGGTGGGCGGCGGTGGTTTTTGGTGATGGTGGTGGTGGTCGGTGGTTGGAAGCGATGGTGGTGGGCGGTGGTGGTGGTGGGCGCGGTGGTGGTGGTTGTGGTGCTACGGGTGCTGGGGTAGTTGGTGGTAATTGGTGGTGGCGGCCAATGGTGATGGTGGTTGCAAGTGGAGGTGGTAGTGGTAATTGGTGTGGTGGCTGTGGTGGTGGTGGTTTCCGGTGGTGGTGGTGGTGGTGGTGGTACTCGTGGTTGTTGTGGTACTCGTGGTGGTCTGTGGCAATTGGTGTTGGTGGTAGTGGTTGTCGGTGGTGGTGTCTGGTGATGATGGTGGTCAGTGGCGACTGATTTTGGTGGGCAGTGGTGATGGTGGTGGTGGATGTGGCGGTCGGTGGTGGTGGATGTGGCGGTCGGTGGTGGTGGATGTGGCGGTCGGTGATGGTGGCTAGTGGTTGCCATGCCTGATGGTGATGGCCGGTGACAATCAATCTTGGTGGCCAATGGTGGTTGTTGAGGTGGGTGGATTGGTGGTGTTGGTGATTAAGGAAGTAAGAAAGAATGAAATTAAAAAAAAGAAGGGGAAGTTGGTAGAATGAATTTGAGGGAATGAAATAAACTTTGTAATGGTTCATTACATTACCTTCGCCAATCAAACATATATTTTTTATTCACCATCAATAGTTCATTTCATTCCGCTTCTCATCCCTACGTACCAAACGCTATCTTGAAAAATGTTACATCCAACCACACAACTCTAAGACCCAACCACACAACTATTGTAAAAAACAAGTTTTTAATAAAATTAGCACAATTGTTTATTTAACATATCTAAACAAAAATCATCTAAATAACGTCCTCACATAACATTTCGACTATCGAGAGTGAAATCCCTCTATTCAAAAGGTTAAAATTTAAATGTTTAAACTTAGAGCCTTAGAGGCATCGCAATATGATATTATGATATAAGTATTAAGTGGTGCCACTGGCCCATTTTCTCTTGCGTTTGGGCCCAAAATCGTATCGGCCCAAGTAGATGTATAGCCTTCTCACCTTCGTTTGTGCGTTGGTAGGTGAACGACGAACACAACGAGAATGGCGTCCTCCGTCTCCGCCGTAGCAACACCGTGCAATGCTCCGGCGACATCCATCGCCGCACTCCGCCACCAACCTCCGTCAGCTTCTTTTTCACTTAATTCCTCCGATGCAGACTATACATTTCGGAGATCTTCTGTATCGTATCATACTCGCCGATCTAATCGCTTTGCTTGTTTCGCCATTTCTACTGACTCTAGTGAGCAATTCTCATTACCTGATAGATTATTAAGTTCGTTTTATCATTTACGTGGCTTTTCAATTGCATTATAGAGGAATATATACTTTGTTTGAATGTATTTATAGTTAACGGTTAAAAACTATATAATGTTAGAATTAGTTTTGACTGTTGTTTGGTACATTACATGTTCTTGATATTACAGGAATACAATTTGTTTTAGTGGTGACTGGAGGTTTATGGTGGTAAATGGTAATTTATAAGTTGTAGTGGATATCAGTGGCAGTATATCTAGGAAAGGGGCTAGTTGTATCAGTTGTTATCTTCAATTATTTGCTCTAGGAATTTGTAGGGCGCCACCAAGAGTATAAGATAGTTGTTGTTTGTGAGTTTACGAGAAGCAGTTTCCGTGTTCGTTTCTATACTTTGTTTCTTGTTTTCTTTCCTCGTGTTACTTAGGTTTATCGTCTTTACAGCATTGTATCTGACAGTAGGCCTGGTTCAAAAATTCGAAGAATGAATAGAGTAAATTGATTAGGAGATATTAAGCATAGGTGTGATTATGCACATGTGTTCGCCCTTTAGCTCTCATGTGATATTTGTTAGGTATAAAGATGGGAGTTATTGACTAAAGGTTATAAATACAACTATTGTGTAAATAAGTATTTTGTACTTATAGTAGGAAAATGTGGCCTCTGGTCGTGTAGCCGAGTGCCCGAGTTGGTTTTAGCACCAAGGGTTTGGACATGATGCAAGACACTTGGGATTGAGCCCTGGGATTGGCAAGACGGGACTTCGGGTAAAATCTCTAGTTGAGCCTAGGGGATACTTTGCCAACCATTGTTGTGAGCTTGATGAGCTTTGATTTGCTTATTACGTTGATAGACTAGGGGTTGTGTTTTTTGAGGTGTTTTAGGCCTTTTGGGCTTTTGGATGGAGTTATGGGCCTGGCCCATTAAAGCTTCTTAAAACCCTAATTATCTCTATATATAGAGCATGTCATTGTATTGTAATCTTGTCCCTTGAGCTTAATAAAATACCTGGTTCCAGAGAGTGGACGTAGGTTATCTTGACCGAACCACTATAAATTCTCGTGTTCTTATTGCTTTCGTGTGCGTACGTGTGTTTGTGTTTACTTCCGCTGCGTTAAGATACCTAACAACTGGTATCAGAACAACAGGCTATTGATTACTGTATGAAGATTTCGTACGAAACACGCCTAGGGTTTCTGCACCACCGTCGCCGCCTAGGGTTCTGCGTCGCCGCCTCCTAGGGTTTCTGCCGTTGGCGCCGTCACCTAGGGTTTTTGCGCCGCCGCCTAGGGTTTTGGTTGGAAGTACCGGATCTGGTTTGTCTATCCTTTTGTTGACTGGTTATCAACTGTTCAGCGTGCTTTTTTTTTTTTGGTTTTTTATCTCTGTTTTGCTATTATGGCTGAAGACGGGAAGACTGTGATCGAAAAGTTCAATGACACTGATTTTGGTTGGTGGAAAATGCAAATAGAAGCATTACTGTGTCAAAAGGATTTGGATATGGTACTGGAAAAGAAACCGGAGAGTATGGAGAAAGCTGAAGAAGCAGTTTGGAATTCCAAGGACAAGAAACCTAGAGCGGTTATTATGTTATCTTTGACGAGCAACGTTGCAGTTTGGAATTCCAACGTTATTATGCAAATACCCGATTAATCCCTAGTCCCCACCTCACCGCTCGACTAGCGCCTAGCGATTTTTACAACACTGAGTCGTTGCTTTTAACATCATGAAAGAAACCACTGCAAGTGGTATGATGTTGGCTCTGTCAAATACGTATGAAAAGCCGTCTGCTGCTAACAAGGTGTTCTTGATGAGGGAACTGTTCATGACGAGAATGAAAGAGGGAAGCTCAGTCACCTCTCACATTAATGATCTGATTTCTATTCTTACCAGATTAGAATCAGTGGGAATAAAATTCGATAATGAGACTCGAGCTCTGGTGTTGCTATCTTCACTGCCTGATAGTTGGTCCGGGACTGTAACTGCTGTTACAATTTCTATGGGGGCTAACGAAATGACATTTGAAAAGATCCGAGACATTATGATAGGTGAAGACACACGTCTGAAAAGTACAAATGTTGGATCATTTTCTGAGATGTTACATGTTGGCAGAGGAAGGGAAAATATCCGAGGCAGTGGGAGTCGGGGAAAGAGTTCAACTTGGACTCTGAAAAATGTGAGGTGCTGGAACTGCAACGAGGATGGACATGTTAAGAGTCAATGTCCAATGAAAGGTCTGAACACTGTTGCAGAGGATGTCAATGATGGTGACGTGTTAATTCTTGAGGCTGAAAATGGTGTGGACTCTTAGATCATGGTTTCTGTTTCTTCGTTTCACGCCGTACACAGCGATGAAATGATGGTGAATCTGAAAACAGGCGATTTTGGGAAGGTACGTCTCGCTGATGGCAGAATGCTTGATGTAATGGGCATGGGTGATGTTGATTTGGTGACTCCATTGGGAACTACATGGAACCTGAAGAATGTCAAGGTGATTCCGGGTTTGAAGAAGAAATTAATTTCTGTTAGTAAACTGGATGAACAAGGACTGGAAGTTAAGTTTGGTGGTGGTAAATGGAGGGTAACTAATGGGAACCGGGTGATTGCTCGTGGTGATAAGCATGGGTTATTGTACATGGTGGAGGTACCTGCTGAGGGATTGATCAACCCGGTTAAGCAAGTCAAAGTCGGGTTCGCTAAATCTTCTGCTAAGAGAGTTCATTTTGCAAACATGAAGTCTGGAGCAGAGATTGTAGTTGAATGGGGTCAGAAGTCTAAACCAGTAAGAGGATTTTGCGACAGTGGGAGCATGGGGCATGTTCCGGGTACAGTTAAGAAGAATCGTTGGGTTTTGAAGACTGCGACTGGAAAATTCTCTCCTGGTGATTGTTTGCTGAATTTGGAGAGTGTTAGTGGTTCTCGGTGTATCTCTGAATATGGTGGATCGTGTAAACCAGTTGAGACAGAGGATGGGTCGTTGGTGGAATTTGCCACGACTGAGTTGGAGCTCGGGGGAGCTTCAACGGGCCCTTTCAAATAATTGATGAAAAGGGGCCACTGCCACTAGGGGACTTGGATTGAAATCTTAGCTTGTTCTTTGGAATTGGAGGCTTGGAGGATTTCTGTTACTTGAAGATTACTGATAATACTGGATGACAGGGTTGCTTTGTACTTAGATGGCTAGCTGGAGTATTCGCAAGGCCTTCAAGTGGGAGATTGTTGAGGTGTGAAGGCCTTTTGGGCTTTTGGATGGAGTTATGGGCCCGGCCCATTAAAGCTTCTTAAAACTCTAATTGTCTCTATATATAGAGCATGTCATTGTATTGTAATCTTGTTCCTTGAGCTTAATAACATACCTAGTTGCAGAGAGTGGAAGTAGGTCATCTTGACCGAACCACTTTAAATTCTCGTGTTCTTATTGCTTTCGTGTGCGTACGTGTGTTTGTGTTTATTTCCGCTGCGTAAAGATACCTAGCATGTGTGACGTGGGCTAGTTAAGGGTATCTGGAACTAAACCTTTTGGACGGTATAGATGAATGTGTACAAATCACAAAATGTGGTATCGTATCGTATTATAGTTATAACCATTACTAACTTGATTGAAAAAGACTTGTGCTATGATATTGTTTGCTTCTAAAGATATCAATTCGAGTAATAAGAATATTAAGTTGGTTCGTATTGGATATAGGTATTAAGGAGGCTGTTAAAACAGACAAGGCTCCAGCTGCTTTGGGTCCCTACTCTCAAGCCATAAAGACCAACAATACTGTATTTCTATCTGGTGTCCTTGGTCTTATTCCAGAGGTTAATTACATTTTTCCATGATCGTTAAATGCTTTTTTAATCTATTATTTGCCTTCTCTTTGAATATCCAATCTACGTATGAATAACTGGTGTTTTGGTACTTGTGCAGACCGGAAAGTTTGTTTCAGACAGTGTGGAGGAACAAACAGAGCAGGTACTTTATCCATATGCAAATCACGTGTAATAGATAGAAAAATAATAAGGCGAATTTAACCAAGCACACTGTTCTTTTTGTTTATATCTTTACTTGACTAAAACGAATAGGGCTTGATGCTTCAGCTAATCTCTTATCATTACATATAGTTAAACTTGGTATAAGAGATTGTCAATTGTATTATTGTATATACAAGGATGTACAAGAGAGTCCTTATATAGAATACATTAAGCTAAATATAGTAAACACTAATCTAGCCTAATCACAATCCTTGACATATATAAGCATATAAATTATTGTTTAACATTCCCCCTCAAGCTAAGGCCGGGGAACGACCTCTAGCTTGGATCTGAGAAGTTGAAATCGTTGAGAGGATAGAGGCTTTGTAAACACATCTGCAATTTGATCATCTGTCTTGATGAATTGTATAGAGAGCTTTTTTTGAGCGACTTTTTCTCTGACGAAATGAAAGTCTATCTCCACATGTTTTGTGCGAGCGTGAAAAACTGGATTGGTTGAGAGATAAGTAGCCCCTAGGTTATCACACCATAAGACTGGAGCTGATGTCACAGATGTGTGAAGTTCCTTTAGAAGCGCTTCAAGCCATGTTAATTCAGTAACAGTGTCGGCTAGAGCTTTATATTCCGCCTCTGTTGATGACCGAGAGACAGTACGTTGTTTACGAGCATGCCATGAAATGAGATTTGATCCAAGATAGATAGCATATCCTCCGGTGGATCGACGGTCATCAAGAGATCCAACCCAGTCTGCATCCAAAAAGCCGTAGTTGGAGGTTCCTTGTAAATACCGAAGAATTCTTTTGACAGCTGACCAATGATTTTCGGTTGGAGAGTGCATAAATTGACAAACTTTGTTCACTGCAAAAGTAATGTCAGGTCGTGTAAGGGTGAGGTACTGCAGAGCTCCAACTGCTTGTCGAAATTTGACAGGATCATCAAAGGATGAACTGTCACCAGTAGCTAAACTTGAGCTGGTGTTCATTGGTGAGTCAACTGGTTTCGATTGAGAGAGGCCTGCTTTCTGAATGACATCGTGAATGTATTTTTGTTGTGAAAGCACCAAATCATTATTCTTGTGAAGAACCTTGATGCCCAGAAAATATGATAGCCGACCCATGTCTTGAATTGCAAATGTGTTGCGAAGCTGCTCAATTGTATGATTAATCAACTGCGAATTGTTGCCGGTTAGGATAATGTCATCCACATAAACAAGCATGTACATTAAGCAGCCGTTGTGGGAGTAAATAAAGAGAGATGGGTCAGTTTTAGATCCATGAAATCCTAGGTTCAATAAGACTCTCGAAAGTCGGTTGAACCAGGCCCTTGGAGCTTGTTTGAGCCCATATAGGGACTTGTGGAGCAAACACACATGATTTGGCTTTTGTGAGTCGATGAAGCCCGGTGGTTGGCGTAAATAAATGGTTTCCTTGAGATCACCATGTAGAAACGCATTTTGAACGTCCAACTGTCCCAGTGGCCAGTTCCTTGTGACGGCAAGAGAAAGAACCACACGAATGGTGGTTGATTTTACCACGGGACTGAATGTCTCATGGTAATCAATTCCCGGTTGTTGACTAAACCCTTTTGCTACCAAACGAGCTTTGTAGCGCTTGATATTGCCTTGTTCATCACGTTTCAACCTGTACACCCACCTACAATCAACAACATTAGCATTTGGAACAGGTGGTACTAAAGTCCATGTGTCGTTTCTCGTTAAGGCTTTGAATTCCTCGGCCATGGCAGCATGCCATTGTGGACTTTTGTTGGCAACAGCAAAAGATGGTGGTTCGGTTGAAGAAGATTGTGTGGTGGTGTGAAAGGCTGTGGCATTGTAAGGGGTTCTTCGTTTCGGATTTTGTCGAAGATTGTCCGGTCGTGGACGTGGTTGGTTTGCATTTGTTGTGGTTTGTTGAGGTGGTTGTTGTGTTGGTTGTCGTCTACGGTAGGTGTATTGGAGAGGCGATTGAGATAAATTATGGGCTGGTTGGGTGCTGGTGGTATGATGTGGGCTGGTTGTTTGTCCGGTGGTTGGATGTGGGCTATTTGGTGGGCTGGTGGTTTGATCTGGTGGGTTGTTTGATGACTCTGTTGGGCTGGTTGGTAGGCTGTTGGTTTGAGTTGTTGAGTTGTCTGGTGAGTCTGTTGGGCTGGTGGGTGAGTCTGTTGGGCTCGTGGAGCTGCTAGAGTTATTGGATGGTGAAGCTGGTGGAGTGGATGAATGTTGGGTAGGGTTGTTTGGGCTGGTGGATTGTTCTGATGTAGTTTGTGGGCCATTGTGTGGGCTGGATTGTTGTGATTGTGGAATAGGTGATGGATAAAAAGAGAAATACGGATCAGGAGTGGATGTGGGTGATGGAGACAAGGAGTGGAGAAAAGGAAAATGTGCCTCATGAAACCGCACATGTCGAGCGACATAAATTCGGTTAGTGGCAGGGTCAAGACAATGGTACCCGTGATGAGAAGAGCTATACCCTAAGAAGACACAGGGTAGAGAGCGGAAATCCATCTTGTGTGGATTATATGGGCGAAGGTGTGGAAAACATTGACATCCAAAAACACGAAGAAAGGATAGGTCGGGTTTACGTTTGAAAAGATGCTCAAATGGAGAAATATTTGAAGAGGCTCGAGAAGGCATACGATTTATCAAGTATGTAGCCGTGTCAAAGGCAAAATTCCAAAAACGCTTTGGAACACCCGATTGTGCCATAAGAGTGAGCCCAGTCTCAACAACATGACGGTGTCGTCGTTCGACAAAACCATTTTGTTCACTGGTGTGAGGACAGGAATGGCGATGAATAATCCCATGATTTGTTAAAAAGGAGGATAAGCTTCGAAATTCTCCCCCTCCGTCTGTTTGAACGGCTTTAAGTTGTGTTTGAAATTGTCTTTCAGCCATTTTGTGGAATTGTTGAAAGGTAATGAAAACATCGGATTTTTGTTTTATAGGAAACAACCACATATACCTAGTGAAGTGATCCACACATAATAAAAAGTAACGGTGACCATAAAAAGAAGAAATGGGGCCGGGCCCCAAACATCACAAAAGACTAAATCCAATACACGAGTGCTTGTTTGGTGTGAAGAAGATAAATGCATTTTTGATGATTTTCCCATAGGACAGGAATTACAAGAAGAAAATACAGAATTAAGTGTAACAGGAAGGTTATTTTTTGAGATCATAGACTTTAACAGCTGCGAATGAGGATGGCCAAGACGTTGATGCCAAGTTGTGGGAGATGCTCGAACGGTTGAAAAAGCAACATTGGACACAGGATGGAACTTTGGTAGTTTGAAGGAGTAGAGACCATCTTTACTTGGACCCATGAGGAGGATAGTGCGAGTAGCCGTATCCTTCACTCAAAAAAAGGTAGAGTGAAATTCAAAAAATACATTATTGTCTTGACAGAATTGTTGCACAGAGAGAAGATTACGTTTTATTTGTGGAACGTGTAAAATTTTGGTAAGTGAAAAGGTTTTGTTTTGAGAATTAAATTTGGTAGAAGCAATATGAAGAATGGGTAAACTTTTGCCATTACCAACAATAAGTGTATCCTTACCATGATACGGCTCGAATTCTTCAAAGCCATAAAGATCAGGCGACGCATGACTACTTGCACCTGTGTCCGGCAGCCATGATGATGATGCTTGTGAGCGTTGATCAACAAAGTTTGCTTGAGGCGCCTGCCTTGGTTGACGAATTGTTGTAGGGTCACGGTTAGGACAATGTGAGGGAATGTGTCCAATTCCACACCTGTTGCAAGAACCGTAGACGGAATTTTGATTAGATGCCCAAGCAAATCTAGAATTTATACCTGTGGGAGAAGCAGCCTGACGGCTGTTCTGATTGTTGCTGTTGTGGCGAGCACGACCACGACGATTGTAAGAACCACGATTTGGTGTTCCCCGGTTGGTATAAAGGGCCTGATTTTGCTGTTGTGCAGGTTGTACAGTAAGACCTAATTGGGTCAGCAATTGTTGAAGAGACTGAATTGTTTCTGGTGGAAGTTGGGTACTTGCTGAATCACGGTTGCTGGTAGCCATGAAGGCCTGAGCAACAGGCGCGATCGGATCAGGCTTTTTGACCATGTATTCATGATCAGCAGGTATGCTAGGAAGTTCCAACAAGGTAACAGAGGGTTGTCTTGAAATGAGAGTAGACTTCAAGGAGTTGTATTCTTCTCGAAGGCCTGAAATAGCCAACATCACGACATCTTTTTCTTTCATAGGCTCACCGATATTAAAGAGAGCGTCTGCATACTGTTGAACACGTGTGATATAGTCAGCGGATGTTTCTTCAGGCTTCATCTCGATCTTCAGCAGTTGGGTTTTGAGAGTATATTCTCGTGAAGAAGTGTGAGGTGCATAAGCACGTTCCCAGGCAAGCCACAGATCACAAGAGGTGTCTCCTTGTACATGTTTAAATGAGGCTTCGAAGATCGTCGAAAGAAGTAACATGCGTATATGAGCATCATTAGATATCCAGGCTGAATATTCTGGATTGGAGATCGGGTTTGTCTCCGGACTGCTTCCGGTAATAGTTTTGTGTGGGCATGGAATAGATCCATCGACGTAGCCGAAAAGATCATTGGTAATGAGAAAGGGTTGGATCATTGTTTTCCAAAAACCATAGTTGGTAGGGCTTAATTTGAACCCAAACTTGTGAGAATTGTGATTTGTTTTGTGTTCTGAGGTGAAGGCTGTGATGGCCATTGTGGATCAAGACAAGGAATTAGGGTTGAGGGCTGCCGAACAGAAAGAAAGAAGAAGCAGCGGGATTAGGGTTGACCGACAAAGATAGCTCTGATACCAAGTTAAACTTGGTATAAGAGATTGTCAATTGTATTATTGTATATACAAGGATGTACAAGAGAGTCCTTATATAGAATACATTAAGCTAAATGTAGTAAACACTAATCTAGCCTAATCACAATCCTTGACATATATAAGCATATAAATTATTGTTTAACACATAACTATCTGTTAGAGGTGGCTATTTTGATCCATTAACTTGAGAATGGATCATGTGGGTTGTGTTTTATCTTAATCATGTCAAATGAAAAAGTCTGCTAAAAAGGGTACGGGTCAAATGGGTTGATTTGTTTGTTAGTCTATTATTAATTCATACAAGAATACAACCTACTAAATTGCTTTTAAGATTTATCTTATTATTGTAGTAAGTATTGTAATAATGTTGCTTATTTCATCATTATTTACATAATAATATACACAAGAAATTGAAAAATATGAAAGAAAAAAATTAACATGTGTGGGTTAAGCTGACATGACCTGGCCTGTTTGAACCGTATTAGAAATAAACGCATTTTGACCTCTAATATCTATTCTCGTGTTGTAACTTGCCTTGCATTTTCAGGTTCTCAAGAATATGGGAGAGATATTGAAAGCAAGTGGTGCTAGCTATTCCTCAGTGGTTAAAACCACCATCATGTAATCATGCTTCATAATTTATCATCATATTCATCTTTAATTTTAAAAAATGTTGAGAACATTGATTTCATGATCTCTTGGGTTTGCAGGTTGGCTGATCTGAAAGACTTCAAGAAAGTTAACGAGATCTATGCTAAATGTAAGTCTTTTTATTCATCTTCATTTTTAATGATTGAAGATTTTAGTCTTAATCTAGAGATTTTTTTTCCTTTTTCAGATTTCCCTGCTCCGGCACCTGCTCGTTCAACGTACCAGGTCGCAGCATTACCGTTGGATGCAAAGATCGAGATTGAATGCATAGCAGTACTCTAGTTTGGTCTGTTGCGAATCTTGTTCCCTTTGGAAGTTTCAGCTGCTTAGGCAAATGCATAGCAGTACTCCAGTGTGGTCTATTGTAGTAAATCTTGTTCTCTTTGGAAGTTTCAGCTGCTTAGGCTCGAACGATGTTTTTGTAGTAAATTAAGACGCGGTCATTATTGCAACATGTTTGTAATAAAATGAACTCATTTTCACGGTCTGGTCAAGTTAGTTTTGATGAAAATTCAAGTCGAATCGCTAACTATAGTTGAGAAAAGACAATCCCAACTCGGTTGGATGGGTTAGCTTGACCGGCTTGTTTGTTTGATGGTTTGAACTAATCTTTTGTTTAGTTTTTTGATAAAATCACTAATTTGTATTAAAAGTTTTTAAAATAGTAAAATAATTTATGAATATAATACTTATATATAGCTATAAGTTCTAAGATAAAAAAAAAAGTTATGTAAATAATAAAGGCCAAACAGTTTGTTTGGTTTATGTGGACGGTTTCAAGTTTCAACTTTGTTTGGTTTATATGGACGGTTTCAAGTTTCAACCTTATTGAACTGTCAAACCTTGGAAGCCCGACCATTTAGATCTCAAATCAGTCGAATAAGCCCGACTTGCATTGGTTTGATTGGAAGTTGTTTAATAACCTCATTCGAGCTTAATTGAAGTCAACATGGAGATTCAACAACATACCTTAGGTGAAATGAACTAAAGAACAATAATCCAAGGTGAACATGATTTGATTAGGCTAAAAGTGAATCTATAACGGATGTTTTGGTTTTAGATTTTCAGTTCTGATAATCATTAGTTTTATTAATTTGGTTAACTATTGATTAAGCATAACTTTTTTACCTAATTATTAATTGTAAGAGTATATATTGGGTCGCATAAGCGACATCTAATGTGTTTATTATAGTAAAATTTTGAGACATGTAACATATTACTGATATAAAATATAAATTTTGGTATTTATGTCCGTTTGATAGACGATATACTAATATAATAATATAGGTTATTAAAAAGTATGACCGATTTCTAAAGGATATTTATATTGATACATGACCCTTACACTGCGGATACCATCTATACGAGCCATATTACATTATACTTTGTTTGGATGTTAGTCGCAAAACAAAAGACCTTTCAAAATTCCATAAGGTATATATTATTACTGTTTTATTGTCTTTCTTGGAAAGAAAACAATGAATCATTATTTCGCTTTAAAGAATCAATCAATTTCAAATCGTCGAATTCCAACGGTGTAATTCCTTAGCATTTGATTCTTTTCTTGTCGTCCCCGTTTTTCATTTCACTTTTGAAGCAATTTACAGGTACCGCCATGCCTCAGATCTAAATTCCATCTTTCCCGAGTTTTCGTATAATGTTTGTTCTTGTTGAAATACCAAAATTTGTTATGGGTTTTAGTTTATTTTGATGTTTAATGATGTTTGTTTGATTAAAGTTAATGAATTGATGCTTACAGACCTAATCTAGTACGTTTTTCCATCTCACCCTTGAAGTTCATGAAATGAAGTTTCTTTTAGAACACGTAATTGAGCAATTCTTGAAAGATATAGAAAATACAGTTTAATTTCTGATTATTATATACATAATCAAGGAGTTAATTAGGCATATATATGAATTGGGTGTGACCTCTTGCTGCTAAATTTGTGAGGAACAGGTGGTGCACACCAACTACTTGTTTAATTGCCTTAGTTTCTATTTACTTGATGTTTGTAACTTTAATGATTTTTTTTTTTTTTTTTTTTTTCATTTTGTTGGTTTCTAAGTGAAGGAGATGATGATGTATTGAATTTTGAATTAACCATTTAACACAATTTTGAATTTTTGATGGTTTCAGGTGCATATATTACAAGATGGAAGGTAGTATAGTTAGACGGGTGATTCCTTCTGATAATAGTTGCCTCTTTAATGCTGTTGGGTGAAGCTCTAAAACGTCACACAATCGTTTTCTATACTGTTATTTACTTGGCAGACTACTGATTTTTACGCTATTTTTGGTTGTTCGTATGTGTGTAGGTATGTCATGGACCATGACAAACATAAGGCTCCAGAGTTAAGACAGGTGAGATTTAATAGCTTTTTATATATGTGTTCTGTGTTGATTAACGATCATATTTCAACTTTGCTTCACCGTGTATCTTGATGATGAATAAATTCTTATAAAATTAGTATAAAAGTAACCCTGGACTTGATTGATATTACATGGAGCTTATAAAGTGGTGTTATCTAATATTCTTTCTTCTGAATTGTGAAAGCTTAGGACACACTGACATTTTAAAATTGCAAGTTTATACAAATTACATCAACTATTTTGTCTTATGTTTTTTAAAGGTTATAGCTGCTACGGTAGCCAGTGATCCAACCAAATATTCTGAAGCATTTCTTGGGAAACCTAATGAGGAATATTGTGCTTGGATTCTTAACCCGGAGAAATGGGGAGGTATCTTTGTACTCATTTCTGTATCACATTTAATTGTTGATTATCGAATTACAACTCGAATTTATATATGCGAAATTGAAATTCTGGAATTTGAATTTCTCTATTTTTATTTATTATTTCAGACTAAATATATGTTAATATCATTCATAATATGCCAAATCTGTATCTTTTTCGTTTACCTTGCATCCAAAAAGTTCATAGCTGCTACTGTCCTTTAATAAAAGATACTTTAATTTTTCTTTTGTAACATTTAGTGAGTTCATATGTCATCTCCCAATTTTTGTTCGTACTTCTATCTAAAGATATATTACTTTTTTTATTAAGAAGATTTTTGTTACTCGCATATGGTGATAATCATCATTTATAGTTTGACTGGTGCATGAATAAAATTTTCCTCCATGCCTTAGATTATTCCTCTAATTAAAGAACATATCCTTCGTAAGAAGGTAAGAAGATTGCACTTGCATTGGTTGATTAATCGACAAAGAGCTTTGGAATGGGATGAGTTCAAACATAGAATGAGTTACATAAATTATTTTGGACTGTTAACCTACACATTTGGTTCCTTGTTTTTTTTTACCAACAGTTTTTTCCTCATAAATACCATGCACCATGCACTTGATTCCTTGATAATTCTCGTTCCTAGTCAGGTCTTTCCTATCATAACTGTTAGTTAACTTACACCATTACCTAAACGGTCAAATGGGTCAATCAGAGTGACTTTTTACATTCTACTGGTATTTATTAAAACTTAATACATATAATTAATAAAAAGGAAAAAAAAACATACACCCTTGTTTGTTTATCTACCTAAGTCACAACAAGAACCTATAATGCATAAGATTTTCTCAATAGACTAAAAGTGTATGGGCTGACAAATGGTCCCAGAAAAGCTCGATAATTAGTTCTATAGTACGTAAAATCTTGTAAAGTGGATAAAAATGCTTTGGTACTTTGTGCAGTTCAACTAATTTTGTCTTTTGATGTTCGTATCACCATTGTTCGTGTTAAAATTTTCTTTTTGAAACCACTCTTATGAAGGTGCGATTGAGCTTTCAATATTAGCAGACTATTATGGTCGTGAAATTGCAGCATATGATATCCAAACCACAAGATGTGACTTGTACGGACAGGTCAGCATTCATGTCAAATAATTTTGTTTTTGGTGATAAAATGTTGATAATCCTTAATTTTATTATTGTGTGACAGGAAAAGAAATACAGAGAAAGAGCTATGTTGATATATGATGGACTCCATTATGATGCTTTAGCTGTATGTCATTCTCTATCATTCCTTTACCCTTATTATATGCATACTTTAAAATATTATATTTCATTAAATGCTAAAATTTGTAGTGTGATTTTCTTTTTTCTTAAAATGAACTTATTTCACCGTCAGGGTGGAGTTTAAGAATGATCAGTTTGATATTAGCAATCTTGGTCTGCTTATTGAAAATAGCTTTATTTTACCGTGAAGTAAGCAAAATAGCTTATAAATAAGAACACTTCTGTAGTCCAAACGTTCAAAAGTGCTTATCTACTTCTGAAAAACGCAATAAGCAGATAAGCTGTTTAATTAAGCAATCCCAAGCGCCCATAGTTGAAAAAGAAATATCTTTACAAAAATACATGTGTGGCAGGTTTATGTAGGTGATAATTTGATGAAATTTATGTTATATATAATGCTAATGTCATCATAGATATCCCCTGCTGATGGAGCTCCAGAAGAATTTGATCAAACAATTTTTGCTGTAAATCCTGATGGGACCATCGGGGCATATGAATCACTTGCTCTAAATCTTGTAAAGGATCAGCAGAGGTACAACAAATGCCTAGTTTTCATTTTTTATCAAAAATATTTTATCATGTGAAGAAAATAGTATTTGATTTTTGACATATTTTAGGAAAAGGAGTTATACAGATACCGCCAATTTCACATTGCGTTGTGGGGTTTGCCAAATCGGTGTAATTGGTCAAAAGGTAGGACATTTACTTATGAAACTACAATTTGAACCCGGAACGGTTCAAGTCATGTTTTACTTCTAACAGGTCAAATGGGTGAAATACAACAAAACTAGCTAAAATGAAAACATGTCAATCACCTTGATAGTCATTTTAAAGTGTACTCTTTAAAAGATAAAGCTTATAATTCTTTTTATTTAAAAACTTAAGATTATTATTGAAATAACATAACTTTTGTAATCATATATTCACCTCTTAGCTTATAAAAGTCTTAAAATCTTTTTTACAAAAGGTGTTTTCCTCTTTTTTAACCTAGTATCAAACTGAGTCGATTCGGGTGATGTTTTACTTTTAATGTGTAAACGAGTAAATCAACATAAGTAGCTACAAAAACATGTCAAGCAGGTCAGCATTGCTAAACCGCCTAAATGTTATTTCTAATGCATAAAGATTTGCTAAATTATTTCATTAAAAAAGTTGGATTATTATTGAGATAATACAAGAATTGTGACTTATTCAATACGCTAATTGTTTATTATTCAAGAGAACAAAAAAGCAGGGCAAAATTTCTTCAGACTGTTTTGATCCAAACCATTTAGTTTACATTTGTTATCTTTTCTTCAAATTTTAGGAAGCTGTGGAACATGCACAAGCAACAGGACATGTCAACTTTCAAGAATATAAATGAAGAAATTATAATCAATCAATCCTGTGCTATTTAATTGTTGTTTTGATACCAATAAGTTTGTCTTGTTAATTGCCCTATTTGTTGTAATTCATTGTACCATAGACTTCGTAATTTGAGGCCAAAATCTTTGTTTATTTCATGTTATGACATTTTCTTTGCAATTACAAACCAAGATCCACAATCATCTTTCAGATGGTTTGCAGTTTGCAAATCTTTCTGTTTTCTGGTCCCTCGAGCTACCTTAAAATTTGATCTGTTGTGACACATGTGAGTTATTCAAGAACACATCAAAGTGACATTCGTTTGTGGTTTCATACAGTGACAACGACGTTTTGTTAGAACATGAAAACGATAACAGGAAAATAAGGTAAAGGAGAAACAATGTCTGCCTGTTCTTAAACATGATCTGTATTAATCTAAATCTCCTGCAAAACGTATGTTCAAGATTGAAAATTGTACACAGAATCATGTCCTTTCATCATTGTTGTTATTCCAAAAACACGAGCACAAGCATGAAATCATACATTTTTATTACCACGAACTCGTGTTCTTTTTTACCTTCATATCTCCAGCTTCAACACTTGGGTCAAACTGTATATCCTTTGATTTTCATCATCTCTTCCAAAAGTTTTGCTTCAAACCAGAATAGTATCGCCTTTTTACCGATCATTATGTTAAGAACACACGCTCGAGTATGAAATCCAACATTTTCATTCACACCCAACTCACGCTTTTCTTTTACCTTTATATCTTCTGCTTCAACACCTGGCGCAACTGTACCTTTTGACTTTCCATCCTCGCTTCGATTAGTTTTGCTTTTAAACTGTTTTTCTGCATCACTCCCCTTGGCCATTCTATGCACCCTTTCATCCCTTTTGTAATATGCGGGTTGCTAGCGGACCCAGGTGAACAACTCCACTCAGACGGGCTCACCCCCGAGCTACCACCAGGTGAGAGGTGGATCCCATTTGAAAGATGGGTCTCGTTTGATAACCGCCCGTTTAACCCTGATATAACCTTGCAATTTTCACCATTGCTCGAGTAAGATGACCTCCATAAGCGGGATATTGAAGACCCTTTTTTGGGATTTTTATTATTCGTTACTGAACAGACTTCAGTTATTTCGGTTATTGGGGTCCCGCCATTTTCTTCCCATTCTCTTCGGGTGCTTCTGGTAACAGATGGATCACTCCCGTTGGGTGAATAATTCGACCCTTGATCTTCAAGATGACTCACCGTCTCCCACCCGCTTTCATCATCACCATCTTCATCTTCATCTTCATCATCATCTTCTACAATACCACCATTTTTATCAAACTGTTGAATATCCTTCACATTCATTTCATCAAAGTTAACCTCTTCAAAAACCGAAAATATGTCATCTGGGTCCGCGGGTTCATATTTGAACTCCTTTATTTCTTGAATATTAACCGAATTAGCGCAATGCTTAAGGATCTCGGCTCTTTTAATATCTTCTGTATTAAGACTCGATCTTTTTGAACTCAAGAAAGTTTCAAGATCCTCTATTAGTTTAGTCATTTGAGAATACTTTTCTTCGAGTGTTACTTTTGCATCAACAAGCTTCAGTTGAACACGCTCTTCACGCCAGACTTCCGCCATTTGTAACATTTTTCTTTCATCGTCAACTTCTTCTCTCATTTTCATCGACTCTCGTTTTAAAGCTTCAACTTCTGCTCTATCTTCACCTATTTCTTTAGCTAATTCATCACATACTTCCTCTGTTAATTCTCTTGCTTTTCTTTCTTTTTCATAATCTTGCATGCACCTTTTGGCAGATAATTTGGCATCTGCTAAATCCTTGACTAAGTTTGCATTCACAATCTCCATTCTTTGTCGGTTTTTTCTTTCTCGGTTTAACTCGGTTTTAATATCCTCAATAACCGCACGGATCTTTTCATGTTCTCGGCTCCGCCACGTAGCACGTTCTTCATTTAATTTTTTTAGAAACTGTTCAAGCTTCTTTTTTGAAGCCCGTCTTTCGGTTTCAAGATCATGAATGCGGGCCCGGGCTGATTCAAGTTCTGATTCGAGCACCGAGACTACACCAACTTGTTTTTCAAGAACCTTTGATTCACTGTAGATTCCTTTTACATCTTCTGAGGCTTTCCATGAGCTCGGGTCCCACTTGGTTGCACCCTCCATGGCAGAGTTTGAAAAGTGAAATGTTGGTTCAAGCTACAAGAGTCGATTTGACGATCATCACTTGTTTTAATTTTTTAATTCAAGAAAGATGGTTTGCACAACTTAAAAACAAAACTCAAAAGTAATATGAATACAGGGCTAATTGCATAACCAGGCAGCTAATTTTGATGTTCAAGAAAAAACCATGAAAGTTCAAATAAGGTGATTAAGAGTAAAAAACTGAAATTTTGTTGGATTTTAGGAAAGTTTTGTAAGTTAAGAGTGTTTATATTAAATTTTTTGAAGCTAGTCAAAGCTACAATGCATTTCTGTTAGCAAAAAAATATGGTTGGTAAAAAAAACACAAATCAGACTAAATCGGTTACCTTTTATGCAATTAGCCCTAAATATACAGAGTTTGATGTTGTGTCAAACAATATTTCTCTGCTTCTATTAATTAAGAGGGTGTTTGGATGTACGAGTAAATTAATTATTGAAAATTCAGGTAAGATGTTGTAAAAATGGTTTTCCTTATAGAGGTAAATTACCTACAGTTTTTTAAGGTTTAGTTAGCAGATAACTGATATTGGTGTTTTCAAAAACGCGCATCCAAACACCCCTAAACTTGGAATGGTGAGTGTCTGAGTGGTGACTAAACATAACATCATACTAGCATAGTATCATGTATATCATTTTCATTCATCAACTACAACTGGGTCCAAACAAAACCCCTAAAAAGTAAAAATTTAAATAACCTAAACAGGTAGGACCGTAGGACCAATGGTTATTATACATCATATTAATTATCATGTACAACTAGTGTCCATAATTTGACTTTGAATGTCAAAAAAAACTACTTTTAATTTCAAAATCAATATGCAAAAGCTACTAGAAGTATTACATACAATTAAAGAATTTGTGTTCATATATTAACAAAAAAAAACATAAATTTGACAAATACAAGTTCGACAAATAAAGTCAAAGGACTATATTAACTGAATCATAATATTTAAAAATTTTGGCTTTGCTAAGAAAAAAGTACCTTATGAAGAAACTTATTTCTTGAACCAGTAACAGAATTCGGGCTTTGTGGCACTTCTTTCATATGAGAATCAAATGATTTCCTATAGTGTCGAGCAGGGGAATGGATCCCTGAATGATCAATTGCAGACTGCAAGTAAAAGGATCATCCAAAGTGAACATCAAGATTCAACTGATATTCTTATTTTTCCAAATTTTCTTCTAAAATAAGAACTTATTTTATTAATCTTGAAGTTAAACAAACACCGGTAAGAATACTCAACACCCAGAAGTCAACTGTGGCCTTTCTTGACAAATGTAGCATCTAAGTATAAGAATCAAAGTTCATCATCAACAAAGATCATACAAGAATTAAGCGCTTAAGATCTAATAAAACCGTAGTGATTATAAAACCGATTGATCGAATTCACAAATCGCTATCGCTGGCTTTTCTATTTAAGAGAACCATTATTCTTGCAACAGCATTTGCCCACAACTGTTCTTTTGTTACTTTTCAAAGATTTAAAGAAACAACAAACAAGAAATCAAAAAGATTCAACCTTGTTTAAAGATTTCAAAACCCCAAAAGAGACTAACAACTAACAAGTAATAAAACTAATAACCCTACTTCAACAGATCGCTAATTAGGGTTTATAATTGGAGATCAACACCACAAAAATTGGGGATAATATCTTTACCTGAGATACAAACCCATTATTCTTTACAACATTACACATCTCCCCACCGCCGGAGACACCAACTTCCGGCGGTTGCAACCGCCACAGTCCGGCAGCTAACTTCCTCGCCGACACGGCGGCGACTTCTCCCCCTCTCATTCTCCGGCCACTTTTCCGACCACCCCCCGGCGGTTTATACCCACCATCAACACCCTTTTCACCATCCTCTTCCTCCTCACCCTCAACAAACTTCCACCGTAGCAACGGCGTCTCCGGCCGAGAACCCCTTTTTCCGGCCACCGGAGCTCCGTCTCTCTTCAACCGCACCCCACCGCCGGAGTTCCGTTTTTGCCGATTTGATTGCTTTTTCGAAATGGGTTTCTGTAAACGATCCGAATCTGGGGTGATGTTTAGAGCCTTTGACGGTTTGACCGCCGGAAGATCCGTTTTTCCGGTGATCTTCATGTTTTCCGGCGAGATTTAGTCATCAGTGGAGCTTTTAGGCGATATTATTACATGAAATGGAGTTGAGAATCGAATTTATGAAGAAGAAAGAAGATTAATTGGAGGATTTGTGAGGGATTTCTTGGGGAAATGATGATTGTTTGTTTCTCTCTCACACACGCACACACTGGAGATACTCTTGACGTATATCACTATTAGTAAACTGTTAGTGTGTGTATTAGAGCATCACTCTAGTATAAAGAAAAATAGTTTTAGTAAACTTGAAAATATGAAAATAATATAATTTATAAATGTATAAATATTTCGTATGATTAAGCTATTTATTACTATAAAAATAAAAAATTATATTTATAAGTCATAAATATTCAAATATTTTTTGAATAATATAACATACAACTGACCCATGTAAAATTAAAAAATAGTTGTTTTAAAATCACACTAACATAAAATATATAAATATATCAATAAATATTTTTTTCATTTTAGTTTTTTTTTAATTGAATCTTATTTGGCTATAATAATATGTATAGTTCAAAACAATATGATTACACAATAAAGTTTATAATGTAAAAAATTAAATTCAAAACAAAATGAATTATTACTATTAATTGAGTTTCTTAAAATAAAAAATTGACTAAATAATATATTAGTTTAGGCGGAAAATTTTTTTTGAAAAGTAACATTAGAGTAACATGTGGCATCCTAGTTACTCTTTTATTATATACTACAGATATATACTACAGATTTATCACATAAATTTTTTAATAATTTTAAAAATGGTTATGAGTGCATAAAAAATTAATAATAACAAAAGTATGAAAATATATTATTTAATTAAAAAAATAAAGATTTTAAATGTAATTATAAGGGTGGGGATGAAAGATGGGAGATGGATTGTGAATGCTTTGTATTACACGTGTAATTCCACGTCAAATCTTGAGAGAGAAGGATGAGGTTTTGTGTGTATAAATTGAAGTTTGAGGGCATTAATGTACATATGTTTTATTAATCGTACAAGCCGACTTGGCTTTGGTTGATATAAAAGCAATGCTTTCAAAATTGGTTCGCACACCGAATCGAATATTTTACTGATATGCTGGTTGGATCAAATATAAAAATCGGATAAAATTATAATTATTTTTATGAATATATGTAAAAAGATACTGAAAATTTTAAAAATATATATAGAAAACCGGTTCGACCCCCGATTCAATTGGTTCGACCCTCGGTTTGACCGGTCCGGTCCGGTCCGTTTTTCAAAACAATGTATAAAAGTTTTTTTTTTTAACTTTAATATACAATGTTTTATAGAATATGAATATTACATTACGATTCTTTATTTTTATTAACAATTTCACATAAGATTAAAAAAACGAGGTCACATTAAATATTAACATTTTATATGTCGGTAGGTTTATTTGATACGGCTCGTGCTTTTATATATTATATATTCATCAAGATGTAGATAAAATAAAAATAGTATAAAATATGATGTATGAAAGAACAAAAATATTTATTAATTAAAGTTATATCAGTCGGGTGCACTAAAATTTTTTGTTTGAGGCTGGTAGGACCTTATTGAATTACAATATTGGTCATATAGTATTAAATTGTCTCCATTATTGTTGGCTTCTAATTATTTATGTTACGTTTTGGTCATGTAAGAGTTTATCTACTTCCATATATAAATTAGTTTCTCAGGTGTCAAGTTATAATTATTCGGGAAAGTTTTTAAATAAAAAATATTCTAAAACTAAAAATATAAAAAGTAATCTCAACCATTTATATTTTTAATTAATGATTGAGATCAAATTGTAAGAAAAATTTTGTTAGACTGGTAATTTAGGAATACATATTTTTGTTGGCTTTTTACAAATTTTTTTTTATTTTTTAAAACGTTCATAACTTTTATGTACAACATTATTTTTTTATAAAAATTACACCATAAAAACAAGTTTTTTTGTCTCTAAAACGAGTACAGTATTATTATATAAAAAGATAAAAAAAATTACGTTTTTAAACTTATATCTCGTTATTATGTCTTTAGTGGAGTGGATTGTGTTTTTTTGTTAGTTATTGTGTTTTTTTTAATACTGTTGTGTGTTTTCTTAAATGATTAATCTAAAAAATATAGTGATGTAATAATATTATTATGTATCTCTAATATGTAAAACATAATAATAAATTACAACTAGTTAGTCTAAGAGCATTCACATCCTATTTCTTATCCCCGTCTATATAATTACACAAAAGACCACAACCATTTTTTTCTCTCATCTTCCAATTAAATAATATATTTTATACCTATATCATTATTATTTATATCTTCTTCACTCACAACTATTTTTAAACTATTAAAAAATTATAAGGAGTTAAGCAGTATTTTCTTAAATTTACAGATTAACTTAACTTTTTCTGTCTCTTTCACTCACAACCGTTTACAACCATCCATATAATATAAGGACTACACTCACATAACTTTAGGGAGCAGGTTGTAAATGCTCTAATACATTAAAAACAATAACAAAATAACATAATGTCTTATCGTGTCTTTTGATCGTTATTATGTTATATTAAACACTATGAGTTTTGAAAAAAAATACATTGATAAAATAACATAATTGTGTAATTCTAATGTTAAAACACAATGATAGATACCAATAAATTTATATAATCTATTAAAAACTAATGATAAAAATAACACATTGTGTTATCTTTAACCCTATAAGTTTTGAAAAATACATTGGTAAAAGTATATCATTGTGTACTTCTAATTGTAAAACACAACGATAAATAAAAAGTTTATAATCTATAAAAACAATGACAAAAATGATATAAAATGATCTAAAACGTTAAAGACAATGATTAATACACACAACAAATGATGTAAAATATATGACACAATGAACGTAAAAACCACAACGAGCTGACGTATTTTACACAATTACCAAAAAGCCATCATTTTTAAAACAATATAATGAAACGTGTCAAAACCACAAACCTTTTTAACCTTTTTAAATTAAAAATTCTTTTTAGTACAACCATATCCTAATTATTTAAAAGTAATTAATGCTATAAAAGTTTTATTTTTTGAAAGGCATTCTATTAACTTTTCTGATCCTTGATAATAAATTTTGGGTTATATATTATATACACCACCTAGTTCTAAACTGCAGTTTATAAATCTGTAATCTGTCGTTTACAGCATTGCAAAATGTAGTTTATAGAGTAAACGACCGTTTACCTTTTTATAACTACAGTTTACTTTTTTTTAGATTTTTATATGATGTATGAATCAAGAACCCCTAAAATTTTTAGGTTTTAAGATAAAGTCATTTACATTCAACTAATTAATAGTTACACTAATTTGACATGTTATTTTATTTTTTGAGTTATTCTATTTTTCATTCAAAAGTCTATTTTTATGTTAATGCTTTTTTATACATAGTCGGCCCTGAGGAGAGGCACACTCGCTTAGGGGGCCTCAAAATTTTAATTTATATTTTATGCTATATTTATGTTTTTTGTTTAACGAATAGTTATAGTTTGTTTAACTTAATCAAAAAGTTTTAACCTAGTTATCTTTTAACCCAAATACAATTCTTTGAGTCTAGTTTCATTAACCAACTTATTAGTTATAATTATTTTCATTAACTCAGCTAAAAACCCATTTCCAGAAAAAACCAAATCTCTATTCTCGGCTAACAAAGTGCCAGCAATGAAGTTGGACATAACAGATTTATCGGTTAGCTATTACAGTATGTCATCGTAATATTATGTATTTGCTACTTCTAACATGTTAGTTTTCGTTTAAAAAATTAGTTTATATAACTTAATTCGGCTCGTACATGTCATTAAAATCCTCAGAAACAACTTTGTTTTTATAAAATCTCTTACATTAAGTCAAATATAATATTTCATATAAATTTACTAAAACTGTGGAAATAGGTTTATTTTTATCATACCTTTTGATTTAGAAACCATGGTAAACCAAGTCATATCTGGTATAAT
This sequence comes from Flaveria sonorensis, assembly GCA_025506505.1. Taxonomy (NCBI): domain Eukaryota; kingdom Viridiplantae; phylum Streptophyta; class Magnoliopsida; order Asterales; family Asteraceae; genus Flaveria; species Flaveria sonorensis. The sequence goes on from JACCIY010000264.1 coordinate 158,476, forward strand.
ATTTTATATAGGATAAGACTCGGTTTTAATAAAACCTATATTCAAATATAAATAAAAAAAATCATCATAATGGTGTACTATTTGTATTTAAAATGTTATATGTTGATTACTGTACAATCTATTCTATATATTTTAATAAAAGAAGGCCTAATATTTTTTCTCTCATATTAAGTATTTATATTAACTATCAATTATATTATTTAATTTTTTTTTAGATTAAAATAGTTTTTTAATGAATTAAAAAAAAGTTATTTTTATAAATGTAATTTCTAAAGAAACAATCTTTTGTATTACATAAGTAATTTTTTAAAATATCAAACTTTTTTAAAAATACAATTGATTTAAAATCAGTGTTTTTAGAAAATAATTTTTTATGAACCATAAAAATTAAATTCAAAGTTATGTAAAGAATTTTTGTTGAAAATGACATATTTTTAAAACGGTTTGATTTAGAACAAAATTTTTCAAACAATGTTTTTTGATAAAAAATTGTTTCAAAAAACAAAAGTTCAAAGAAAATAATATCATTATTTTATTACTTATAATCCTTAATCATACGTAAATAATATTTATTTCAAAATATCGTTTTATAATTAATAATTTTTCATTACTAATTATTTAAAATTTTATTTATTCAAACCGTGTAATACTCGGGATACTAACCTAGTCAAATATGATTCAAGCATTCAATTATAATTATTGAATTTAATATAAGTGGCATAAATAAAAAAAACAAAGTATAAAGTTATCGTAACTGATATATAGTAATTATATGTAAGATATCTAGTTATCTATAGCTTTAATAAAACCGATAATTTTTATTAGTTTTTATTGTTATATTTAGCTAAAAGTCATCTATTTCGGCTACGTATCTTGCTAACTTGAATAATCATATATAGATTTTACGTCTCTTACTCGAAATGGTTTTAATATTTCGGTAGGTATCTTGTTATAACTAGCTAAAGATGAATTTTTATTGTTATAAGTTTTGCTTTTACTAATATCACTTTGTCAAATGCCCCCTCATGAATTTACAAAGTTTACCATTAAAATCTAAGTTAATGAAAAAAAGCAAAAAAAAAAAAAAAAAAAACTAAAATTTATTGTAACTATAATTAGAAAATATTTAAAAATGTCTTGCCTGACAAATACACACTCTTTCCACTCTGCCATTGTTGTTTGACTCGGAGCAGACCGGTCGGCCCGACCGGGAATCGGTTGGGCCACCAGTCTGATCCACCCCAATTCATTTTGTTGACAAAAGACCAGGCGGTTCACAATGGGTCGGTGGCCGGACCGGAAACTAGTTCGAACTGGATTTTCGATATTTTTTATTGTTTAGAAATTTTTTAGATTCTAATAGGTTTACTGGTCGGACGATGAAACTCAAGTGTTGAACATATGATTATTGTTAAGTTTTATTATAACTATAAAATACACATATAAAATACTTATATTGAATTACATATATAACTATATATATAAAATACATATATATATAATTATAACGTCATCTGGTTTTTAGTTTCGGTCCGACTGGTATAACCAGTCGACCAGTAAGATGACCGTTTCGCTATCCAATCTGGTTTTGAAAAAATTATACTGTACATCTACACTACTAAAATTTGCAAGATTTTAACCCATAAACTTGAGGTTATGAAATATACTACTTTACCACTATAAATAATGTCTTAGAATAATATCAAAACTTGGTTAATATTTTCAAAAATTTCATTTCATAAATTTTTGTCAATATTACTGTATTAATTAGTTTATCTATACTATGTATTATTAATTATTTAACAATAAGTATTCTACTTGTAACTTGTCAATAGTAATTTTAAATCAATAATGATAATAATAAATTCAAGTATTTTTTAAAAGTAAAATAATAACAGAGATAAAAGACAATAAGAAGCGTTGGGACATGCAGATGCAGAAGCCCCACGAGTATTCTGCAGCGACTACACTTGGAACATGCACCCATGTTGTGTTCCCCCTTTGGATACTCTTTTAATAATTCATAATAATAATACTACCCCCATAAAATTTCAATTATTATTTTATTTTAAGTTTTGTTGAATCCTATGCACTTCTCTCTTCCCACATTCCCCTTTTAGATCTGGTTATTTTATAAGAGAGTAATAGATTGTTTTTACCCGTTAAAGGGATCTTGGGAGTCTCGTAAATAAACACGTTTGTATGTTCTATCTCCTTTTGTAAAAAGACTATATACATAGAAAATGGTTATTCTTAACTTTTAACTCTATGCAACTTAACCTTAAGTAGGGATAATGGAAAATGGAGTGAAAATTAATAAGTAGAGAAGACGAAAAACCCTTGGTGGATTTGTAAACATAGTGAAGATTTATGGATGATGAACATTAAGTTGATCAATCGGCACATTTTAAAAGAGCAAAATAAATGTCGATATCAATATGTTTGATCTTTTGACAGTGAATCTGATTAGTTGACAGACATACGCTACTAATGTTGTCACAGTATACAATGGAGGCACAAGTACAAGGCAATGAATCTTCATAAGTAGATTATGTGTCCAACATGTTTCAACAACATTATAGCAATCTTGTGGTATTCAGCTTCAACATTAGAGCGAGTGATAATAGCATGGTGCTTGAAAGACCACGATCATCATCACCTAAAAATACACAAAACCATAAGTGAATATATAAATATCCAGATAACCACTCAATCAACTTTAGAAAATGCAACGATACAGAGATGTAAATAACACATATAGTTGTAGCCCGTGATCTAAAGTGCAATTACTATAACAAAGAATACATTTGAGAACATTAAAGTGTGGTTCTTGTAGATCATGCATATATTAAAAACATTTGTTGAACTACATCATGTGCGGACTTATTAAGAGGCCGGGCTACCCCTGAACTCTTGTTCTCAAGTGTAATTTTTTACTTTTTTCATTGTTATATGTATAGTGATATTACTGAAGAAAAATTAAAATATTTCTTAACAAAAATTAGAATACCTCTCAAATTTAAAAAGTCCGAATTAGTACAATGAAAGTCCAAATAATATTAACAGTTCATTCAAATAAAAGACCAAATAAAACTAAGATTAATAATCAATTCAATTAAAAGCCCAACTCATTAGAAGCCCAATTCCCCCATCAATCATTCAATCCCATCAGGCATCATCATCGACCATAGGCCACTGCAGCCACCTTCGACCTCCCAGCACCAGTGGCGGAACTAAGAATTTTTCTCAATGGGGTCACTATTTTTCGGTGATTCATTTTTGTAACAAGTCAATATAAAATTTTTCGGGTTGTCGTGTGGGTTCGGGTCGGTTCGGAATGTAATTAAATTGCATAGAAGATGTTAACACAAATATAATATCAAAAGAAATCAAATAAAACTTACATTATAGTTGTTCTTTACACTTCTTTATTTTTTGAAATCGTTCAATTACATCTTCAATCGACACCTAAGATCAATTTACCAATTTACCAATTTTTTCATTTAATTGCCCAAACAACTTTAAAAACTCAATAAAATGTCCTCTATAAAGTGAAGTCTCAGACTTATCATGAGCACGAAAAGACAACCCACCATTTAATAACGTTTTTGCAAGAAGAACAGAAGCACTTAATCGGATTCTATACTCTCTTTTTTGTTTGTCACTTTGTTTTTCAAATGCAACATGTATTGATTGTTCTTGTTTAAGCAAGTCCTCACCTTTTTTGTGTGTTTTGTCATGAAGACTATTAACATCACCAATATGTTTGGTAAACCTTTCAGTTTTGTTCCAACCATTAAAACCTTCATTCACAAATGCATCTTTTTGACTAATTTCCTTAAACAAATAACAAAACAAACAATATGATGTATCCGTTTTCACATTATATTCTAGCCAATTTTCATATTGTTTAAACCACTTGGGACGAAATCGTCTAGATTTTCCACTAAAATCTTGTTGTGGAAACTCATGCCTAATAAGCAAGTATGCTCTTCTAATTTCATCTTTTTTATTAGAGTGATATGATGAGATTGATTTTCGTTCAGAAGGACCCCATGAAAGATCATGTAAATCAATTCTTGCCGGAATACTATTACTAGATGAAGAAGCAACATTTGATGGTTTTCTTTTCACAACAAAGCGTTTCATGTTCCTAAAATGTTCAATGCATCACACATATAACATATTATGAATTGTGATGAACTAATTTACTAATATAGTGAAATACCCAAACTATATCAAACAAAATATAGATTCTAGATTTCTAAACACCTAAATTAACAAACAAATTATAAATTCTAGATTTCTAATTCTAAATACACAAATTAACAAACAAATTATGTAAAATAAGTTAAGTCTAACAATGAAAACGTTAAAGGGTTAGAACTTTAAATAAACAATTTAGAATACTAACCTTTTCAAGAATCAATGGTCAATGGGGGGCTGGGGGCGGCAGTAGCAGCAACGAGGGGGTAGCAGCAGTCGAGCAACCGAGCAGTAGCAGTGAACCAGCCAAGCGACGAGGGGGGGGGGCAGGGGCAGTCCGCAATCGAGCATCAACAGGTGTAGGTCGAAACTCGAATGGTTGATGGGCAAAAAAGAATGGGGGCTAAGGTTTTATTTTGTGTTATTAGAATAAGGGCAGTTTAGTAATTTTACTTAAATAAAAAAGGGGGAAAAAGGGTTGCTACAATCTGCAGCCTGCAGGTATCGAACTTGCGACCTCATTTTGGAGGAGGTGCGCATTTACCGGTAAACCAACAATATCTTTGTGGTATATTGTTAACTTTAATATACTAATGGGTTCACTAAAAAATTCGATATTATACGTTACACTACGGGTTCAAAAATCAATGGGGTCACTTGACCCCGTACCCGACACCCTAGTTCCGCCCATGCCCAGCGTTGCTCGCCTGCTACGCCACTCGCAGGAACTCCAGCCGTCGTGCGCTGTCGTCGCCGACTGAGTGAACCTCACCGGCCATGGTTATAACTTGTATAATGTATTCTTCTATTTTTTATTTAGTTTTTCACTTTTGATTTTAGATTTTAGGGTTTATGAAATTATGTGTAGTTATGCAAATTGTATTTTTTTATCACAAAAATATAAAATTGGAACTTCAGGTTAGGGTTTGGTTGTAATTTTCGATGTTGATTTTTATTGTGTATTTGATTATTATTTATTTGTTACATTTTGTTTATTATAAAATTAAGTTATTTGAAACTTGGTAGATAAAACCTCTTTCTAAACAAGTTTTTATTTGTAAATATTTTTATTATTGAATGAATATACCGTAAAAAATATTCATATTGAATAAATGTACCGCAAAAAAAATTCATTATTAAATAAATGTACTGTAATTTTTTTTTTCATATTGAATGAATGTACCGCAAATTTCTTTTTCTCTAGTACCACCAAAAAAATATATTTTAAGATACCTCTGAATTTTTAGGTTAGATTCGTCACTAAACTACATACAAGATGTGTGGCCTATTGAACGTTAAATGTTGTGAAGCACTAACAAAGCTTCGCCATAATGATGGATCAGCAACCAGAGGCCCGAAACATTGACTTTAGTACACTATTCAAAGAAATAATAAAAAGATGTACCAACTCAATAGAGAAGTTAGTAAGAATCATGAAAAACACCTAAAACAATATATAAGATGTGTCTTGACCACGTCGAAAAACAAATAATGTGGTGAACCATTGGTAGTGAGCACAAGAAGCCTCTTTAAGGCTATATAAAGATGTAAGATAAAGACATATAATCATAGTGAGGATCCACAAAGGTGGAAGTTAATGCATACATACTATCTCATTTAATGATGAAGAAAGCAGTCTTAACGTCCAACTAATAAATATATCCGAAGCGAGATGTTGTCATGCTGGTCGACCATCTTAAATAAAAATTCATACCATCTTATATTATTAAAAGATATTTACGTCAAAAGATTTTTCATGAAAAGTACGTCATCTCATCATATACAAAACTTCGTTCTACTAATTCCTAGAATGTTTAAAGGTAACGATTGATTTTAAAAATAACATAACAAATTTAACAATAACAATATATTAAAGAAAGAAGTTGAGACATTGTTAACAGAAAATAAGACATAACGAATTTAATAATAATAATATATTAAAGAAAGAAGTTGAGACATTGTTAACAGAAAATAAGAGAAATATGTTGATTATTAATAGCATTTAGTATTAACCCCCTTTTCGTGAAAAATTAGTACTCTAATCTCTTAATAATGATTTTACTGTGTGTAACATGAGAAGAATATTCACTCAAAACAACCGCAAAGAAAGGTGATTTGGTTCATGATGAAACAAAATTCAGCATTAACTAGCTTACATTTCGTTTATATACATCTAAAATTTAATATGATTACTACACAAGAGTATTTCACATTATATGCATATGTGCTCATCAATAAGATCCATCAAATGAACTTAATGTTGACATTTTGCAATTGGTTGTTGAAAAAAGAAGTCAACCGGCTCCAGATTGATGTCTCTGATCCATAAAACTGTACCCTCACCGATAGCCTTTTCCCGTCTCTCACATACTCCAGATCCCTGGCAACGTCAAAGCGACCGCTTTCATCATCAACCAAAGGCAATGCCACGAAACCTCGTGACTCCAAGTTTTTTATCCACCCGCGTAGTAGATAATTCACGACCTGTGTTACATAAAGAAAGTATAATGATTAACGTTGTGAAATCAAAACTAGAGGTGAAAAAGATGGGTGAGCTAACGGGTTGACTTGAAACGGGTTAATTTTTTGTACAAGACGGGTCGGGTTGGGTTGATGTGTAATTAAGTTTTTATCCATTATTTAAACGAAAGCTTATATAAATAATTAATGAGTTATTATGATTGATTACTAAAACAATTGTGTTAAAATAATAATTTGAAGATTTGAATAAAATGATTTAGAAGTAGGCCCTGAAAATCTCTGACCCGTTTGAGATAAAAATAACCCATATCAATCTATTCGAAACTAAGGGTGCGTTTGAGATAAAACACAACTCAAATGAATCCCTACAAAACTAAGTGGCTCGAAATAGCTGATGGTTTTGTATATGTATTGGTTTAAAAGATGTGAGGAGCTCCGAGGCGTTTACGTCCCGAAAGCATTAGACGCGCCTTTTTAGACCAAGGTAATGTTCATAAATAACTTTATTTGGGGGGGTATGAAAAGGGGTATCTGGATAAAGCCATGCACTAATGGTAATTCTGTTGATACATGATGAATAAGGCTTAACTTGCAAAAGCATTAGAATAACATCGTTACAACGTAAAAACACAAATTAATAACACATTAAGAACACAATACATACCTCGGGAACTTCATCATGAGGACAATGGCCTGCAGGGCTTATTTGATAATAAGGAGCTTCAGGCAACTGCCTCTTGATCTGTAGACCCCAAACAGGTCTCACCCAAGGATCATCTTTTCCATACATGAGGCATACGGGTACATCATGAGTTTTACATCTAAAAATACAAACAAAACAAATAAATAATTAGTGGCACTAATTAATAAGGAGAGAAATATATTCTATAAAAAAAAGATACCTAGATAAAGCCTCCCCAAAAGACAGTTCTCCTTGAGGAGCTAACATTATTGATGCAAATGATGCCAGAGCTGCTGGATGCTCGGTTATTTCAAGTATACGAGAAAACACTTTATCTATATTTGTTGAATGATCAGCGTAAACTTGCTTCAGTATCTCTCTAATGCTTCTAGGATCCCTTATCTTCTTCCAACTACATACATACAAATAAGGAAAAAATTTTAGTCGACTATACAAACTTAATATATTTGTGACCACCTTATTATTATAGATTATTATAACTTACACAATTTCTATGATCTTTCTGACACGTAAAGGAAGAGGAAATGCCCCGGCTGATGGGAATATTTCAGACAGTCTCGGGTTTCTTACAGGGTTTGGGAAGAATCCCCAAAATGGTGTTGCGTTGAGTAGAGTAACACCCTTCACTAGGTGAGGATTACGTGCTGCAAAGTAAAGTGCAACATATCCCCCAAGCGAATTCCCCACAATGTAAATTGGCTCCTTGATGACCTGTGATATGTTTATACACATCAAACTTTATAAAACTTCACTATTTGGTGTAATCATAGTAATTGCGTATTCTAAAATTTTCATATTCATATGCAAATAAATGTAACCTCTTGCATACCTCTTGTATGAAATAGGCTACTTGTTCTTGCCATAAGTCGATAGAATAAACAAGGTTGTCGGCCCAAGGTTCAGTTTCATCTCCAAAACCCCAAAAGGGATCATCGCTTTGATCATTTTCCTGTTGCGGCCGACGTGTAGGATCCACTCTAGGCAGTGACATACCCTGACCAAGAAAATCAATCGCCCATACCCCATAATCCTGACCAAGATCCTTTAACTGCTTTTCATAGTGAAACGACCCAACACCAAATCCTGGAAGAAAAAGAACCTGAGGTGCGTTGGTGTTTCTTGACCCCGACCTTTCATAATGAATGTTGAAGTTAGGTTTCCACTCCCATTGACCGCTACTAACAGGAGCACTAAGATCGCCTTTAGAATCATCAGGTAATCCTGGTATTAAAACCTTGGGTATTGATCCCTTTCTTTTGGTCACCTCTTCTAGCGTTTCTGTTGCATCAATAACACCCTCATTCCCTATAAGAGCACGAATTGGTGTAGATTCACAAGTTCTGTTATGACTGTTTAGATGAAAGCCAGATGGAAGAGTATTATGCGAAGGCCATACTTCTGATCTCACAAAACCATGAAGAAAAGCTTGTTTTCTTCTTCTCGAAAACTTTGATGGGAGTGAGCCTGATCTTCTCTCGGAAAACTGTTGTCTTGAAGTTACAAGCCGGCAACATGGCGCTGAATAACTGGATAGGATTTCCATATCAACAAGTTTCTGAAATGAACAATAAATTATACGTTACAAAATATATGAAATATATAGCAAACTGTGTGATTAAAAAATTTATATGTGAGATAACAAATGTTCATTAACTCAACTTCTTCTAAAAGTTTCTCATATATTGAAATTCAAAAGGCAATTTCAAACATTTGGTTTGTCTCCACTAATAGCAGTCATGATGTTAATCTATACATATATATACATATGTAGAGAGATTTTTTAAACCGGAACAAGCAACTAGGCCTGTAAACAAATAGCCGTGTTCTATGTTAGTTTGTTAAGAAAATGAATATGTTCATTTTTGTTTGTTCGTTACCAACTCATCTATTTGGAAAAGTTATGAACTAATTATAGAACTGAAATAGAAATTGAAAGAGTACTTATTCGCCCGCGAAAACTTTATTTTCTCGGATTGCTAAAATTGGGTGAATCCAATATGACATAAAACACCACAAATGAATAAAAACACCGATGAACTCAAAGGAACACAAACGATCATAAACAAGAGAAACAAACTTATACAAAGACAAATAAACACAGATAAACACCACCAAACATAAAAGAATGTAAACGTTCAATTCGTTCACACTAACAGGCCTACAAGCCACAACAGATGAGTATAGAACGTAAAAAGATTCAAGGGTTTTTCTTTTTTTGGGTGAAAATCCAAATCAACTTTGATAGCTGAAATCTGAGAGTATTTCGATCAAACTCCCAAATCAAACAGCTCCTCATCTCGGATTAACGAAAACGCAAGCTCAAATCCATGAAATCCTTCATTCTTTTGTTGCTTAAACATCTAATTCGAAACCCTAATTTACGAACCAACAGCTAACGTTCAACAACAGATTCGAGTAACAAAACACAACATCTCGTAATCTCGTTATGAATCCATACCTAATTATAATAACTAGTTGAATCAGTAGATCTACACTTGACAACGGATCATTTAATAAGAAATTAAAGAGGATCCAAACTTGAAGACGAAGGAATCACAGGTGGTAAAGCAATTAAAGCACACATAATATTGGGAACAAAACGAAGCGAAAATTCAAATACAGGAGAAGAATATACCTGAAAATAGGAGATGGAAGTGAAGAGGAAGCACTGATTAATGTGTAGTTATGGTGGAGAATTTGACATGAGTAAATTGCGTGTGAATTTGGTCCATCTGCAACAGCAACTTCTTCCTACCCCACCCCACCCCACACACCAATTTCAAGATTCTTGTTTAACTTGGGTAAGAGGTAAATTTGTGGTGGTTTAACAGCGGAGACGACAGTCGTCGGTGGTGGTGGTGGTGGTGGGGACGGTGTCGGTGAGGGTTGAAAGAGATGGTGGTGAAATGACTATTGGGGTTAATGGTGGTGTTTACTAATTACTGGTTAGTGATGGGAATGAACACGGATGTTTTTTTTTTTTTTTTTTTTTTTTTCAGTTGTGAGTTTTATTTTAATATTAATAGGTTTACGAGTGCGGTCTTAGTTGAGAAACATATTTGTCCGTAAAAGATTATGTCGATAATTCGGAACAGAGTTGTATATTAACCGTTCAAATAAAAAAGTGATGGGAATGGGTTTAGTTTTGGTTAAATTTTGTACCATATTGGATGTTAAATTGTGCTCATGTTTGTAGGTTTGTTGTTTCCATAAATCTTTTATTGTCTTTTATGGTTAAAAGTTATTTGATTTAAAGTTGAGCTTGACTTGATAGTTTAAGTGGTTCTTAAGTTCGGTTTGTTTGTAGTTCTACTTTAGAGCTCAAGTTTGTTTTATATGAATTTTTTGAGCTCAAGCTTGACTTGGCCTAGCTGTTTTTCGAGGTGGGCACGGACCCGACCCTGACTCCGGTACGGGTGGTACCTGATGGGAGGTGTACCCGGGTTGGACCCGTTTAAACCCGTAGGGTTGGAACCGGTTTTAGATTTTGAGTTTTTTTAGCAAACCCGACCCGGACCCGGCCCGGTTGAACCCGATTTGAACCCGGTATTGGACCCACACACAAGAAAATAAAAGAATAAAAAAAATAACCCGGTATTGGACCCGGTTTTTATTTATATTTTTATTAGGTATTATATATACTATATATATATATATATATATATATATATATATATATATATATATATATGTGTGTGTGTGTGTGTGTGTGTTATAACATATTCAGTGTCATTAAATTATTTTACTATAAATTTATAATTACAAAAAACAATGAAAATAATTATGTAAGTATTTATTTTATATATTAAATTAAAGTTAAGTAAATAATAAGTCTATTTAGGCTTACACGTGTTGTCAAGTTTGATAAACAAAGCAAGGGTTCACGATCATTTATCGAATGAGCCTCAACATAAGCTCGCGCTCGTTTTGCCTTGCTCATTTCGAACTTTTAGCGCCTAAACGTTGAATATCTCATGAACGACTTGGCTTAATTACAACCCTAATTACTATATTTCCATCGATTCGCTCTAAAAATAAACTTGAAATATTAAGATACTAAGCTATATTTTTTTACAGTTATATAATTGTAATAACTTTTGGTTTTTAACAATTACAGTATACATTATTTATTATATTTATATGAATGCATAGTATAGTAATTTCAGGTTTTGTTCAACTAAACAAGTATCATATTAGTTTTGGGTCACCGAGACGTAAATCCCTAATACCATAACCGTCCAAAAACTATTAAAAATATATAACTAATTTCGTACCCGAACATATACCAAATGTATTCCATACTTAAACACTCTCTTATAATATGTTAGACATGTTGTCATAAAACTTATGTGTCAAAACACATTATTAGATACATGAAACATGCGACCTTTTACATGCCATGCATTGTTCATGATTTGACACACCAACATTATCTTGTGAGGCCGCACCATTACAAGAGCGCATCAAACCTGTAAAACTGAACTGACGGTTACAGATGTGTTGCGGACCATTTTGGTTTCAAGGGGAAGACACTTGATCGGCTTCTAGAAAAAGATTGATACAAGGCCAAACGAGTCCAGAATTGATACAAGGATAAACTATACCAAAATTTTATTAGAAAATATACTTAGCAGATTGTAAATTCTGGACACATTTTTGTTTCATAATAACTAAGGTATTTAACACTGTAATAGTGTTGCATGCCCTACTAAAAATAAAATTAAAGTAAAATATGGCTAAAAAAGATGAAAAAATCATGATAATAAAACAAACAAATTAAGAAAAAACATGTGTAAGGACAAGAGAAGACATGAGCATATGAAGACAATGAGGATGGTGTATCGTACTCGTAGAAAGCAATTATGGCTTCACAAGATGGTAATTCAAGGGACCATAATCCAAAACTTTAGGGTAGAGGTGGGCATAAAAACCGGGTTCGGACCCGACCCGGAACCGGGTACGGGTATGACCCGGTATATGTATACCTGGTTTGGATCCGAAAAAAACCCGTAGGGTTGGAACCGGGTAAGATTTTCTAGAATTTCTTAGAACCCGACCCGACCCGAACCGGAACCAGTTGAACCCGGGTTGGACCCGGTTTTGACCGTTTTTTTTTTTTTTAAGTAGCCGTTTTTTAACGGCTATATAGACGTTGGGATCGATTTTTGGCCTTTTTTGTCACTTTTAGGCTTATAAGTTAGTATAAATAGGTGTGGGTTGATATGGTTTAGTACCCAAGTCTCAAACGCAAAAACATACGCAAAAAAACGCAAAAAATACTCTCGTTTACTCTCGTTTTACACGTTCACTCTCTCGTTTTACACTTTCACTCTCTTCAATCTTGATTTGGCTCACTCACAATCTTCCGTTGGTCAAGGTTCGTCCAACGCCCCAACCGTCGTTCGTGTTCTTGCACACAATCCTAACATGGATGTTTGGTGCAATTGGGATATGGTTGAGTTGAGTGACGGGTCTGTAAAGGTGAAACGTACGATTGCATTTGATCTTTTTCTTCATCCACACACCGGAGAATTTTTGTTTTACTTTTTAGATAATGTAATAAGTACTTTTAAATTACAAAATAAACTTTTTTCAATTGCATTTGATAACGCCTCTAACAACACAATCGCGGTTGAAAAATTAAAATTATAATATCTTCCGATTGCAAACGGTGATTTTTTCCATACTCGTTGTGTTGCGCATATTATTAATTTAGTAGTGCAAGACGGACTATCCGGGCAATATGTTAATAACTTTATTACAGCTTTTCGATTTATGTTACATGACGTTTTTAAAAAAAGTAGAAGAAGATATCAAGATTATAAACAACTTTGTAAGGATACGCACTCTATATTTTTAGGTCCTAATTGGGATGTACCTACTCGGTGGAATTCCACTTGTCACATGTTTGAATGTGCTTTAAAACAAAAGGGCACTTTGAAAGCTTTTCATAATAGTCTTTCGGATAATGGTGAAGCCGACCCATTTCCGGATGCGGGTTGGGAGAATCTTCAACGTCTTTCCGAGTTTCTTGAGGTTTTTAAAAACTCAACAACAAAATTATCGGGAGTTTATTATTCCACTAGTTATTCGGTGCTTCAAGAATTATATTGTATGGCTTTGAATTTTAAAAATTTTCAAAATAAAAATAATATGTTTAATTAAATGATAAAACCAATGAAAGAAAAGTTTAAAAAATATTTTAAGAACTTACCACCCGTTTTTACGTGTGTCGCCGCTTTAAATCCGTTTCTAAATATTGCGGGGGTTGAATGTTTGATAGATGAGATAAATGACAATTTGGATATGCATGACGAAAACCCTAATTTTTCAAACGAGGCAAAAGAAAATTTTAATCATAGTTTGAAAACAATTTATAACTTTTATTTAAATAGATATGGGTCTAACGTAAACATAACCATGCCAAGCGAATCAACCTCAAGTGCTAGTACATTGGTTAAAGACCCAGTTTTGACTATGTTGAATGTTGTCAGGGATGTGACGGCTAAACGACAAAGGGGTAATACCCCAACAAGTGAGCTCGGTAGATATAGTGGAACGGATTTTATTTCCAATATGACTACCGAAGATTATCGTGCATTCGATATTTTGGCTTGGTGGAAAGGAAAAGAATCTCAATTTCCGATTCTTTCTGCTATGTGATTTACTAAGCGTCCAAGCTTCTATGGTAGCTTCGGAATTTGTTTTTTCTCTTAGTGGCAGGGTAATATCATTACGGAGAACAAGACTAACTCCGGAAGCAGTGAAGATGTGCATTTGTTTAAAGGATCACTTAGACGCAACGGATCGTATACAAGACCAAGCAAGCCTCGAAGACGAAATTACACTCGAAGCTAAAGTACATGATGAAGAGGTAGAAGACGGAGTATCTTCTGGCATATCCGATGAAAAATTAGCATTTGATCAAGCATCTCGTAGTAGATAAAATTAGACGATATTGTTATTTTTTATTGATTTATTTATGTATTTTTAAGTTGTTTTAATATTATATGTCTTTCATGTTCTTTTTAAATTTCTTTGTCATTCAAATGTTTTATATAAAAAGTATTTAATATTTGTATATTATAAGTGTAACCTTTTCTGCCCAAGATTTGTATATATTTATATATTAAGTTGTTTAAATTTTTGTCATTCAAGTGAACCCGCTATAGGAAAAGAAATATAAAAAGAAAAAAAAGAAAAGAAAACATACGACCCGGTGTTCAACACACACACAAAAAAAGAAAAAAAGAAAAAAAGAGGAAAAAACCCGGTTGAACCCGGGTTTCATACCCGAACCGAACCCCACCCGACCCTACCGGGTTTGTATGCCGCTGAACTCGACCCGGGTTCGTACCCGGGTTCACCAATACCCGGGTACAAAAAAACCTGGTTGGGCCCAAACCCGGTTTGTACCCGGGCCCGGGTACGGCCCAAACCCGATTTGCCCATCTCTACTTTAGGGACCTAACGGTCATGGGCCAAACTTTTAGTTAAAGATATGGGCTAATTGAGTGGGCCGACGCCCACCGGCCTTCTATTTGAACCCAAGCCCAACAAATATTATTTACCGGATGAAAATGGTAAAATATATAATCCTATTCATGCAGTAACATCATTTTAAACCCATTCAATTTGAACGTAATGGACCCGACTCTTAGCCGACACCGAGTTATTGCAAATTTTATCTAATATTGAACCCAAGCCCAACACAAACGGTAACGCCCACCACTGGCCCACTAGCCCTTTATTATGGTCCCACTTTTTAAGTTGCAAGTGAAGCTTACAGGGGCTGTTTACAATTTCTGAATAATTAAATGCTGAACTATTAAAAGAGATCTGAACTATTAAATGCTGAATCACTAAAAGGTTTGAATTATTAAAAGCTAGTATATCGCTTAACTATTCAAAGGCAAATATCTTATCAATTCAGATAAGATGTCTTAACCATTCAGACTCAGTATAATGCTTAACCATTCAGAGGCAATGTCTGAACCATTCAAACATTTGCTCGTCAGTCTGAACCATTAATTGTTGAACCATTTAGACATCTGAACCATTAAGAGGCTGAAACAAACATCCCCTTAATGTTGTAACTATTCCAAAAGACCGGTTTAAAGACCAACCATGGTCTAGTGTATTTGTGGCTTTGTTTCAAAATAGTTGTAAGTTTTGTAATAGTTTATTCAATGTTTCTTTTGAGATTTTCGATTATTGTTCTTAAGATGCGTAATTAATGAACGTATGAGTATGTATCGAGTATATATCAGAACTACTTTTAAGCAGACGATTACGAGAGTAACATAAAAAACTTGCACTATTTATTTTTAATGAATACATAAGATAGTCATGTAACTCCTTATTTTTTTTTCCGCCTAAGTTTTAATGAGGCGATAAAGAAAAATATACGGAGGATATAAACGAAGGAATTACTATGTATGAAAGAGATACGTTGGATTGATGTCATAATTTGTTAGATTAAGTCGATTAACCATTGTTGAATTTAAATCCGGTCTACAAACATATATAATAATCTTTTTTACGTGTTTTTTGGTTTTAATTGATTGATTTAAATGTGATTAGTTTAATTTGACTGGAAACATAATATACTAATACTTTCCATTCAAAAGATTGGGACGTAACTATTATTTATTAACAAGAAAAGGAAGACTGAAAGTGCAATTTTCATATGACCAATTCAAAAGCAACCTTAATCAAGGTATATTTGACCTCAAAGAAAATTGAAATTCAAAAAAGTGGGACCGAGTCACTGCATACCTTATTTAATTACAATGTTTTCATGTGGCTTTGATTACAATGACTTAGGTTTTCATTGATAGAATGGATACATACGTGCCTACATATACATATATCTATATGTATACATACATGCATGCATACCTGCATACATGTATGATGAATGAGAACAAATTTTGAGTCATTTTTATAAGGAAAAAAAAAAGTAAAAAATTTAATTTGGGCTATGGGATTTGCAAGCAAGAAAATACACGTTATGACAATTTTGTAGTTAAGTGAAGCCATCATATGCTGAAAATTATAGAAAGAAAACGTGGTGACAGTATCATAAAACAAGAGAAACTATAGTAGTATGGTCTACAAATTTAACAAGGAGGATCCTTCGCTCTTTACGACGGTTTGATCGTGGTATTAGTTCAAGGATATCATATGAAATAATAAAAAATTAAACAATAAATACACGTTCTTGTTGTCTATATGTTTCTCTGTTTAAAGGGGAGAAAAGCGTTATAAGCACAACAATAGCAGTGACGATGGTACGTAAAAAGCACATTAAAAGTGACAGAAATTAAAAGACAGAGAAAATATAATGGTTAATGTACAAATACTTTTTCTCATAACTAGTTTGATGTACGTGTGACACCCTGCATATATCTCACATCGGCCGTGAACAGGAGAGATTCCTGGTTCATAAGGAATGTTCGGTCTCTAATATCACCAACGTGTTTTGGGCGCATTGGCTATGGATGAGAGGAGAACTCCACAGATAATCGTGCTCAGGTGGCAGCAATCCAGGTATGGGTGACCTCTCTGGGAAGTTTTCACCCGGGCAACCAAAAGCAAATCCGTTAGCTTTTCGTGGGTAAAACGGACAATATTGGTGGTGTGAGAGGCTGGGTGTTACAGAATGGTATCAGAGCCACTCCTGTACCGTTCAGGATGATGAGACAAACCTCACCGGGGATGGTGAGTTCTCGGGCTCATCGAGGACGATGAGTCCAAAGGGGGGGGTGATTGTGACACCCTGCATATATCCCACATCGGCCGTGGACATTTTCCGAGCATTGCACATGGATTCCACCGAGGGTACCGCCACGTGATGGAATGTGTTGTTGTCAGATAGTCCATTCAGGGCTTAGCATTGTTGTAGAACAAAACAATTAGTTGAATGAGAAAGTTGCAACCTGAAATTGTGAAATAAGAACATGACCGGATGCTGTAAGTGTACCACAAAGAGTAAATAAAACTATCCATATGTTTCTGTATCTTTAATTGTAAAGTAAATGACAGTATTTGGAAAGGCTCTACTTTTTTGTTTGCAAAGCACAAAATAGTACCATTCTTTCTACAGTAGAGGCAAAATCAAAAAACATGATGAAACAAATAAACAAATGAACGTACCAAGTAGATGTTCTTGAGAACCAAAATGATGTTGTTCTTTAGAACCAACATGATGCAAATGAAATCTACAACCATTCATAATCACAACCTTAGATTTTCTTATTGATCTGAACCAATTTTATTTTATGTAATACACCCTTTTAGCTACTTCACTTTCTCTTATGTAAGCAATAATAATATATGCATAAATCACAAATTATACCAACTTGATCACCAAAGTTGGTAACCATGTTAGAGAAGATGTGTTGGCCAATGTCAACACCTTTGACCCGTTCATTTCATTCAAACGAAAGAGGAGAAAATACTCAGATCAGTTTCTAAGAACGCATTGTCAACAATTTTGACCTATTCAATTCATAAAAAATGAAAAGGAGGAAAAAAGGCTCAAATCAGTTCTCTTACAATGCAACTTGTGTCAACTGAGCTTGTAAGGGGAGAACTACGCTAGTGATGCTTCTATTATGCATCACCAAGTTGCTAATCTTGTGTCCGGTCATCACAACCTCTTAGACAATCAAGAAAGTAACTAAAATTACCTCTTGAAGAACAGATTCAAATTAACCACCTAAGGGAAATAATCGTCCCGACCTCAATTAAGAAAATATGTAAAGCAGCCACGTATCACACACTTGTATAATACTCATGGATAGGCTATACATGATGAAAAGTGATTTTGGGAGCAAAAGTAACATTTTATATAACTTTAAAGTTCATATGTAGGGTGGGGTGGGATAGTTAACTAAGTTTGATCATAATATGTATATCAATCAGCATATGACCCGTCCTATTCATTTAAACAAATGAGGATAGGTGGGTAGAATAATTCATAGACCGGATCCAACTACAACAAAGGTTGCAAGGGGAGAACCCAACTTGTCGCCCTCCAATTCTACCTTCCCACGCCGATAATCTTGAGTTTGGTCATCAAAACTTGTTGGAGACTCAAAGAACTTAATCGAAACTATCTGTTAAAGAACCAATTCAAAATTATGAGGTTAGAGTGATTCGAGAGAAACGTTAGATTTTGAATAGAAACATACATATACCAAACTCTTCATTAGCCACCTACACAATGTGCCAAGGAACTTACAGTTTTTGAACAAACATAAACATATATAAACCAATTCAGTGTATCCTTGCTTCACAACCATATTGAAACATTCAATTTTCAGGATCATTCTATTGTGTCATTAAAGAATTTTAAAAAACCTAACCATTAATAATCTAATATATATATATATGTGATAAAAACACCAAAGTAAGTGATTCAGATGCCAGCATGGCAGGGACATTAATGCGTATTACTATTGATATGTGAATAAATATACATGTTAATAATGCATATCTTTACCCATCTTAAGTGTCTTTTGTTACAAATTCATCTTTATCTATACTTAATTATGATTAATTTAGATTTTGTAGTTTTGAATGGTTGCTTGATGATTTCAAATAAGAAAGACAAAAAATGCATGAAGATTGTGGAAGTTTAAAGGATGTTATGGTCATGACTGATTCTGTCATGGCCATAACACGCATCAAGGCCCCATTTAAGCCCTTCTTCTTCTTCATTTTGGGGGAGACGAATTTTGAAGTAAAAACCATAGTTTTTCTTTATTCTTGTGGTAACTTTGAAGTAGTTCTTTCAAGAGTTCAAGCTAGGTTGAAGATCAAGCATTTCAAAGAAAGATTCAACTCCACACAACCTACCTTTACTCATCTTTGGTTTTAAAATCTCTAGATCTATTATGTTTTCTTTCATTGTTATGAGCTTGGTTGTGATTTTTGTAAGCCTCATGGGCTAAACATTTTTTATCACATAGATTAGATGACGCTTAGCATACTTTGACATTTTATATGTAATTTTTGTGATGATTAGGTTAATGTTTATTACAATGCTATGAATGTTCTTTAATGATTGTGCATGCTTATTAAAATTGATGAAATGATGAATCTTGTGGGCGTTATAATCACATATTATTGGAAAACTTTGTGTTTTAGAACATCTATTCATGAAATGCATACATTAGTGTGTGTTTTATGGCATTTGACTAGGAATGGTAAATGATGGTTGATTATTTAGTCAAGTTGAACAAGTGTGCATCCAAATACTTATGTTTGTGAAAACCATTGTGTTTGTTATGAATAACTCTTAACATCATGTACGTGTAACCATATATAATGCGCATATTTATGATTCGTGTATTCATGATAAAACATTCATAAATTGAAGGATTTCATACCTATTGTTACATTACGCGAATTGAGGTGGTTACCATATGTTTATCGTGTTAGTTTTCCAAAGATTTGTGGGTTTGGTATCCTTGTTGGGAGTCCTAACCATCTTCAACTTTGGCTTAATAACATCATGGGTCTTCATGGCATAACTTTAGGTGGTTATTATGTGTTTATCGTTTTAGCTTTCCAACGAGTTATATAATTATATAACCTTGATAGGAGTCTAGTTTACATCCATGTTTCATACGTAGAAGATGATCTCACCATAGGTTCATGTATGTGTTGTCATTGTTTTGTTAAGCGGATTCGAAGTCTAAGTGATATTTTCCTCTGATTGATTATCTTCATCTTCGTCTACTTTCTTCAACTAGTTTATTTGTTAGCTAAATTAATTAATCATATTATTCACAAATCATCTTTCATCGGCTAGATTATGACAAAGGCTTAGTATCAGGATGTCTCGTGTCCATGGATCGATGCTTGGTTCTTACCAAAAGCTATATTGTTATCCGATAGGTACACTTGCCTAATGTGTGTATAGTTAGTCATAAGGTGAAAATCATTTTTAAAAATTTAAAGCTTAATTATGTAAAATCTATTAATATATATATATATATATATCAAAACACACATAAATTATCCTATATATTAAAAAAGAAAGGCGATGAATACAAAATGAAGGTCATTTTGGTAATTTTGGTATTTCCTTCATTTGCTTGATTTAGGAAGAATTTGTTAGGGTTCGAGTATGGTTCACTGGAGAACTAGAAGGTTGTCCGTGTAATGCGGCGGGGTGTCATTTTACATTCGGCATGTGTTTTTTGATATTTTGTTATTCTAAGTTTTACAAAATTGTATTATGTTTTATCTAAGCTAAAATTTAAAACACTAAATAAATGAGTTGTACATGACTACTTGTACATATACATATTAACTTATTGTAACTTGCAAAATATAGACCTGTTCAGAAAAAAGTTTATTACACCAAACGTTTTAAAAAAACACAAATTACAATTGTAGTCTCAAAACGTTTTTAAACGTGATAGATTAAAATATATAGCTGAAATCTTAAAACAAATTAAGTTTTTTTGTTTATGAGTAAATAATGTAAAATTTTATGCAAGTGTTAATAAGTGTAATGTTATTATGTAACTAACTGTAAGGGGTAATCTGTACATAATGTTATAAATACTATTTTATCCTAAACAATAGTTGTATTTTATACATTGAATAAAGTAATTGTTCTTAATTTTATGGTATCTTAAAATACTCATCTCATATGCTTTATATATAGTATAGATATGGTCATTTGTTGATAAACAAATTAAATTAGTAATCCAACAATCAACATCTACATTCTAGATTAACAAAAAGTTTGAATTCAAAAGGGAAATTAGGTTTAGAGGATAGATCAAGAACTCACGGAAGAGGAAGAAGGCAGGAAGATCACCAGTGATAGATGATTATATGAATCGACTAACACCTATATCGAAACAAGAATCTCTTCACTTTAACCCATGTTTTTCGATTTTAGATCCTCATCTTCGCAAGAGCGACGCACCCCCATCTCCAACACCCAAGATCACTGAATCCACTACAACCTCGGCTCACCACAACCAACTCCACCACGATCCCCGCTCCCTCGTCAGGCAAAGAAATCGCAAAAAGAGAGAAAGGGCATGGTTCTTTTTGTCTCTCTTAGGTTTTAAAGGAAATACCAAAATTACCCTGACTAGTGTTCATCGCCTTCTTTTTAATATATAGGATAATATATAGAATTAATTATATAAACTAGTGTAAATTGTTTGGTAGTTGGAATATTGGGGACATGGTGAAATACTGAAATCGTCAAACAAACCAATTCTACTCATTCACCTGCCACGTAGGACACTCCACACCCAATCATCATCATCCTACGTGTCCATCAACATCACTTTGACTCTTTCTTCTTCTACTTAACCTATACATACACCCTTCTATATCTATCTATCCACATACACCTTCATCACTCCAACTCCTATATATTACTTCAAAACCCACCATTCAATTATCAATATCCCACACAATCTCTAAAACTTAACACAATCTAATGGGCAACTGCGTAAGAAAAAACTCCGACGACGATCACTGCGAATCTCAGGCGACATCACCGGAAAAATCTTTGTTTTCCGGCGAACGTCGGAGGGAAATTAGAAACAGAGCGGTGGCCGGAGGCGAATATTCCGGTGACCGGTGCTCTTCCGGCGGTGGCAAAAGTCCGACGATGACGACGGAGGTGAAGATTAAGATAACGAAGAAACAGTTGGAGGAATTATTGTGTGTGAAGGAGATGCAGGGGTTGACGTTAGAACAGGTGTTGACTCGATTGATCAACGGTGGTGATGAAGTGTGTAGGTCGGATCGACGGTCGTGGAGACCTGCGCTTCAGAGTATACCTGAGTAATACAAATAGCAATTAGCAATTAATATAGGTTTAGATTTTTTTATAACAAACGATTAATAAAGCAGCTGTTAGTTAGGATATAATTATTTGTAAATATAATCTTGAGTTTAAGATTTTTATATATCTATAGGCTTTAATAAAACAATTCTTCATTTTATTTTTACGTTTTGAATCGATTCAGTAGTTGTGCTTACATGTTGATCATGGTTATTACGTTTGACAATGTATAGAGGTTTTACTCGTTAGCTTCAACGTTCTACTGATCGTATCTTTTTAATACGTCGATTTGGTTTTTTTGATTTATATCGCCTGATAGTTTTTTTAAACACATGCCTTCATACGATAATCATATGACCTAAATTAACAATACAAATTAACGATCATTAGACGAAAGGTTGAAACAAACTATAACATAAAGGTTGCCTAGTGTAACTACTAAATATAAATATTGAAAAATAAAATTAGTTATAAAGATAGAGTCCTTTTCTGTAATTTACTCTTCTTTTCTTGATGTAGGCGCATTTGTTTACGGCGCTAGAGTTTCTTGGTGGGTAGGGGTGTTCAAAATAGCCGAATCCGAGAATCCGATCCGAAAACCCAAATCCAAAATATTCAAATTTTCGGATATCCGAAAATTCGGATTCGGATTCGGATAGTGATTTTCAAAAGTTTCGGATATTCGGATATCCGATTATCCGAAGACTAATTTTTTTTTAATCGAGACAATTTTTACTTTATATTGAGTTTTTTTAGTGTATATTGAAACTTTTATGATATGAGTTGGTTTTTTATAATATTTTATAATAACATATGTCTAATTATTGTAAAAAAAACTAAAAACTAAAAATAAAAAAAATAATAATAAATGAATTTCGGATATCCGAATCACTAGTGATTTCTACTATCCGAAATTTTCGGATATCCGAAATTTCGGACATCCGACTTTGAACACCCCTATTTGTGGGGCTTGGGTTCGAATCCCATGGGTTCGAATCTTTTATTTTATGCCCAAAATCTTTTTTTTTAAGTTTTTTATTTTTTTATTACTTTTTTTTTTTTTATTTTAATTACTTTCTTTTTATTTTTTATTTTTCTATAGTTTTGTTTTTAGAATCCTTTTTTATTTTTAGTTTTCTTATGTTTTTTTTTAATTTAAATTACTTTCATTATCTTTTTACCTTTCTTCATGTTTTTTTTTCTTTCGTAAAGCACGTTTTAAAAAAATATTAGTCTTCGAAAACAAAATGCACCAATTTCATACATTTGTTTTATGTGGTTAACCACGTTAATGTCATCGAGGTAACGCGCGTAATGAAGTCCGTAGACTCTCCCAACGCGTCATTGTCAATGCGCATCACGTGTAACAAAGTTCACAAACGCATTAGTATGCGCAGTTACATCGCATCAGACGAACATTTTTGCTTGTTTATATAGTTTAGTAATTGTTTAAACCATCTATTTTGTCATATATATTCTTGTTACAAGATTATATGAACGAAGGATAACATTGCTTCAATTCTAATCTTTGAAACATAGAAAATACGACTTTTATCGCATGACAGTAGTAGAGTGCACGTTTCGGGTTTTGGGCCGTACCCGGGCCCGGGTACAAACCGGGTTGGGCCCAATCGGGTTTTTTTGTACCCGGGTATTGGTGTACCCTGGTACGTACCCGGGTCAGGTTCACATTCGGACAAACCCTACCCGATATACCCGGGTAGGGTCGGGTCCGGGTCGGGTCCGAAACCGGGTACAATTTGGGTTTTGTTAAAAAATCACGTGTTCAGGCGCATGAGCACCCATGCGCCCGAACAGTGCTCATGCGCCCGAAATTTCAGGCGCATGGGCACTGTTCATGCGCCTGAACACTTGTGATTTTTTAAAATTCTTTTAATCAATAAAAAATGAATGAATAAAATAACATAAATTAATCGTCATGTATATTAAAACAACTTAAAATACATAAAATGAATCAATAAAAAATACCATAAAACTTTTATTTATGTTATCGTCTAATTTTATTTTCTACGAGATGCTTGATCAAATGCTAATTCTTCATCGAATATGCCAGAAGATACTCATTCTTCTACCTCTTCATCGTGTACTTTAGCTTCGAGTGTAATTTCGTCTTCGAGGCTTGTTTGGTCTTGTATACGATCCATTGCGTCTAAGTGATCCTTTAAACAAATGCACATCTCCACTGCTTCCGGAGTTAGTCTTGTTCTCCGTAATAATATTACCCTGCCACTAAGAGAAAAAGCAGATTCCGAAGTTACCGTAGAAGCTTGGACGCTTAGTAAATCACGGGCCATAGCAGAAAGAATCGGAAATTGAGATTCTTTTCCTTTCCACCAAGCCAAAATATCGAATGCACGATAATTTTCGATAGTCATAGTGAAAATAAAATCCGTTCCACTATATCTACCGAGCTCACTTGTTGGGGTTACCCCTTTGTCGTTTAGCCGTCACATCCCTGACAACATTCAAATAGTCAAAACTGGGTCTTTAACCGATGTACTACCACTTGAGGTTGATTCGCTTGGCATGATTATGTTTACGTTAGGCCATATCTATTTAAATAAAAATATAAATTGTTTTCAAACTATGATTAAAATTTTCTTTTGCCTCGTTTGAAAAATTAGGGTTTTCGTCATGCATATCCAAATTGTCATTTATCTCATCTATCAAACATTCAACCCCCGCAACATTTAGAAACAGATTTAAAGCGGCGACACACGTAAAAATGGATGGTAACTCCTTAAAATATTTTTTAAACTTTTATTTCATTGGTTCTATCATTTGACTAAACATATTATTTTTATTTTGAAAATTTTTAAAATTCAAAGCCATAAAAAATAATTCTTGAAGCACCAAATAACTAATGGAATAATAAACTCCCGATAATTTTGTTGTTGAGTTTTTAAACACCTCAAGAAACTCGGATAGACGTTGAACATTCTTCCTACCCGCATCCGGAAATGGGTCGGCTTCATCATTATCCGAAAGACTATTATGAAAAGCTTTCAAAGTGTTTTTTTGTTTTAAAGCATAATTAAACATGTGACAAGTGGAATTCCACCGAGTAGGTACATCCCAATTAGGACCTAAAAATATAGATTCCGTATCCTTACAAAGTTTTATAATCTTGAAATCTTTTTCTACTTTTTTAAAAATGTCATGTAACATAAATCGAAAAGCTTTAATAAAGTTATCAACAAATTCCATGGATAACCCGTCTTGCACTACTAAATTAATAATATGTGCAACACAACGAGTATGGAAAAATCACCGTTTGCAATCGGAAGATATTTAATTTTAATTTTTCAACCGCGGTTGTGTTGATAGAGGCGTTATCAAATGCAATTGAAAAAAAGTTTATTTTCTAACTTAAAAGTATTTATTACATTATCTAAAAAGAAAAAACAAAAAATCTCCGGTGTGTGGATACGGAAAAAGATCAAATGCAATCGTACGTTTCATCAATTGCCATGATTTGGGATCCACCCAATGAGTGGTGACGCAAAGGTACGATTCTGGTAAACCATGTGGAGCCGACCAAACGTCACTAGTTAAGTTTACACCGGTATTTAAATTTTCAAATAATACAATTAAATCATTTTTTGCTTGTTTCCATAATTTTAAACAATAACGTCTAAGTGTAGTACGACTTACGTGGGTGTAACGCGATTGAAGCGTCTCTCGAATTACGTTGGTCAACCGAGGATTGTCGAAGTGACTAAAGGCAAAGCTTCTTGAATCACGAACTTCACCATTCGATCTCGAACCGTATTAACATCGTAATTAAAGATTCCACCGTCTCCACCCAATTGTGTTGTGTTGCGAATCCGGATTCTTTTCAACGACTTACAAAACTTCTTGCTAATGTGTTTGCTTAAAGTCGTGTTAGAATTTTTAGCAAGCAAAGCTCCACAAAACTTGCAACGAGCCTTTACAGACCCGTCACTCAACCCAACTATTTATACTAACTTATAAGGCAAAAATGGCCAAAAAACGGTCCAAAATCAAAGTTAACGGCTATATAGCCGTTATTAACGATTAGTTTTCAAAAAAATAAAAAAAACGGTAATAACCGGGTACAATCGGTTGGGTTCGGGCCGGGTCGGGTCGGGTTCTAACAAAAACTTAAAAACTATACCCGGTTCCAACCCTACGGTTTTTTTTGGGTCCAAACGGGTACACCCTACCGGGTCGTACCCGTACCCGGGTCCGGATCGGGTCCACCGGGTCGGGTCCGTACCCGGGTATTTTGTGTCACACCCCGACCGACGGCGGAATCATCGGGGCGGACGAATGTGAAACGATTGTTCATAGCTCATGAAATTTAATAAGTTGAAATAATATTAAATGCCATTTTTTGTTGAATAATACTAACCAAATAAATCATTACAATACACTAAAGATTCAAACAACACATAAAATCTTAATTAAACTAAGTCCAAGTCCATATGAGCATGAAGAAATCCTCAAAGTAGCAATCCTGAAACATGTTAAAAATAAGGTCAACGTATAATGTTGGTGAGTTTCCATGAATTTGTACATACGTATGAAAACAACGTTTAAGAGGCAATTCATGTCATAGGTTAAGAAATATTACAAGAATATAGATAGCATAATGTACAATCAAACCTTGACAAAGATATCCATTACAAGTTATAACGATTAGCTAAGTGTACTTGGTTCCCATAGTGCTCAAGAATACGACACTAGGAGCCGGCAATAACCTCGGCTTTAGCACCAAATAGGCTTGTCAGGCCCATAGATCTATGACGTCGCTAGGCTAGCAATAGTTAATGATTGTTTTTTACAAGATGACTATCATATAAGACTCACAAGCATCTCAAATAACCATGACAAGTTTATAAATGAATTGCTCGTGCATTTACAAGTATCAAGATGTTTACAAGTGCAAGTTCATAAAGTTAACATGTTTCACCCAAAAGGTGTGAAATAAAGTAAAAAGGGGCATGAAAACTCACATTGTATAATGATGGATGTAGAGTACATAAGGAAGCTTGGATGTTCAAGAGTCAAAGGTGATGTCCTAACGGGTAAAAAAAAACAATAACTTGAGGTCGAAATTCATTACAAGAAGTTAGGATATTTAGAGAATGCCAAAAAAGCGAAAGGTAGATTGAAAAAGGATTATTGTACCAATTTTAGATTCTGGATAGAATGTTTGATACGTGTTTGAACAGGTTTTAAAAATAGCAAACGGTTCATAAAATTATAAAAATTACAGTTAACTAGTTCAGAGTCTTCCGGACACTTTCGTTCAAAAACATTTTTATGAAAATATCCGTAAATAGGTCAAAACAGCGCACACAAGACAAAGGTGCTGAAATGCGCATTATCTTGTGAAGGCTATTGTTGAGTCGTCCGATTGAGTTTGAAGACGTATAAACTATCGTTAAAAAGGTAATTAAATGAACTTAATGTTGGAGTTGGAGTTTACTCAAATTTAGTTGTTATGACCAAGTTATTGTTAGTTGAAGTCAGAATATATTCTGCCAAATATGTAATAAGGCACTTATGTGCACTTTAAAATTGCTAAAGCATAAACGGGTTAGAACAAATTTATTATGTCGATATATGGTATATTAGACTTCGTTTGAGTATAAAAAAAATATTTCAAGACTTTTGCATAGCCATCATTTAGAGAAATAATCTTGTGGAATAACGAATGCGGCGGCATAGCCGTCCATATGCAAACGGGATTCTTTGTTTACGTTAGTGTGTTGTTAGCTTGATTTAGGAATGTTAGTGATTGTTATAAGGTTAGTGAATATTAGAAGGTTAATGATCAAATGGTAATGATTAAAATTAAAATAGATTTAGTAGAAAAAAATAATAAAAGTAAGAACATGAAAACAATTTGATGTTAGGATGATTGAAAGAATATAAAATGCATAAATAAGCAATAAAATTACTTTAGTATTAGAAAATTCTTAAAACTACTTGTAAAAGAAATTTTTGAAATTGATCATAAACAAAGAATGATGAAAGGTTTGTGTGTGAGAATTTTAGAGAATGAGCAAATAAAAATGAGGCCTAAACCTTGCTTTTATAGTTGAGGTTAGGAGGAGGTATGAATGATGTTAATGATGAGTTACAAGTCTTTTAAAATAGAGTTATGATTAGAATTTGAAATAAATATAAAATTAAATAAATTAAATAAATAAAAGAATAATTACAATTTAAACTCTAAATTTATGAAGACTCTAATTACAACTTTTTTTTTATTAAATCTTATAAACTTTATAAATCTCACAAGAACTTGTAATTTGATTATTTATTTAGTTGAATATTTTAAAATATTATAGATATTAATAACCTTTTAACATTTATAAAATCTATTTTATAAATTATAGAATTTAAGTTAAATTAATTAAGTGACACATTTATTGTTTTTGGAACCCAAAAATAAATAAAATGACTAAATAATGAATTTGATTTACAAGATTGACTCAAACGGGTTCGAGTTTGGGTTTCTACTTTGAAAAAGGGCTGGATGTTACATTTTGCCCATCTCTAGACAGTAGTACGATATCATCTAAGTTTAAACATGGCTACATTTAGTTTAATTTTTCCATATTGGGCTTTACATGTGTCAAAATATCTAATTATTGATCGATAATTAAGCCTCCAAATAAACCAAACGTTCATGAATGTTCGGCTAAAAGTTCGTTTATGTTTGTTCATTTAATTAAATGAACGAATATGAACAAAAGTTTTGTTCGTTTAATTAACGTACGAACATGAACACATGTTTTGTTCGCTCATTGATGTTTGTGAACATTCGTTATGTTCATTTGCTTACATTCGTTTGCTTATATTTGTTCGTTTATGTATTAAACAAAATTTCATGTAGCATTTTTTTATGGTTATGAGTCATATGGATGATTTTTTGATGATACATGGGAATTTTTGATGGAATCATCATATTGAACATCAATTTACATGTGTTTTTGGATGAATAATGATGTGTCAGACTTATCGTCTTGTTCATTTATGTTTGCCAACTATCTTTGTTTATTTTTGTTCGTTTACGTTCGTGAACTATTCGTTTAGTATTTCTCTTCAACCAATTAAACAGGTTACAATGATAAGTTTATGTTCTGACATATCTAATTGTCTAGACTCGAGTAGATTGGGAAGTACAATATGCAATTGTAATTGTGTATCTTAACTCGATTGTCATATTGATGGCACACTCTAGTTGCTCGGATTTGAACTACGCTTCTGATCGTAACAAGGAAATCCTACTAATGCACTAGATTCAAGGGCGGAGGATAGTTGGGGCCGGAGTGGGGGCGTTAAAATAAAGCATGATTATATAATACAAGATGGGCTAGTCTGGCTTAAAATAAAGGATGATAGTTTGTGATTTAAAGATATACAAGTATTAAGACTCGCGCGTTACGACATGACGTTGAACCATATAAAATGTGACGTCAAAGCATTAATAAAAAATAAATATATCGATTCCTATGTGTACTTGCTATACGCGTTGCGGTTGCGGCATAAAAGGACTCACTTTTTCCTCTCGTTGTTGTTTAGGCACAAATGAGTTTTAAACGAAGTTTTAGATTAAAGTAAAAACAACACGGTAAATTGTGAAATTACGTTGATAAATTTAAAACTTTATTTAAATAACAAAACCATTTAGTAAATTAACATTGAAATGTGGACAAAAATCAAATCTGTTTAAAAAAATCAATACCAAGACAAAAATTCAACGTGATAAACTTATATTAAAAACTGAACTCTTAAACAACTACATCAAATGAATTTTTTTTTCCAAAAAAATTAGTAAGAAAAAAAATAAAATGTTTTATAAAAACAAATATATAAAAAAATAAAAGCAAAATAACCTAAAAACAAAAGTTGAAATCTGTGAGTTTCGAACCTAGGGTAAGTGCCTAAAAATGGAGAGTTTTAACCAACAAGAAAAAATCAAACATATTGTTTTTTAAGCGTCACTTTATTTATATTAAAATCAAAGCCGTCTGTCACAATCCATTGGCTACTGACTTTTTTGTTTTTAAAGTATAGTAATAGCTCAGTTTGCAAACAACCTGACTCTATTTATTAAACACAATCTGGTTTATGCGTCACTTTATTTATATTAAAAAAAAAACCTAGTTATTGTTTAACTATCTGTACAATAACACAAGATATATTTTAATTGTAAGTTCCTCTTAATTTATAACACGTGAAACTAAACTTACACATAAAAAGTTCCGTCTCACCAAGCAGGTCACCTCACTAGCTAACAAAAAATATAAATACTTGCATCTTTTCATCAAGCTGTATTAACATTAAAAACTTTTAAGTTTAAAGGGGTAAAAGGAAACACTCACATAGTTAGGGGACCAAGTGGATCTTATCCGCAATAGGTAAAAGACAATTACTCCCCAACAAATTGTTCCCCAAATTGTGCATCTTTCTCACAAGATCAAGATTATTATTGCAAATCAATCAAGGGTTTAAGGATTGACTCCATTCTGTCGCACACCCACATGGGGTTTTCATCTTTCCAACTAAAAACCCTTAAAAACCCTAAATTTCCCCACCAAAAAGCTTATCAAGACGGCTGCTTTCACTCTCAGCAAGAGCTGGGGCTCACAGGGGTTCGATTTCAAAACGCAAGAACGATAATGGCGTTCACTACACCCACCAATACTTTCAAGAACCCCCTAATTGTTTCTGGCTTTGTCACTCGTGCCCTCGTCCACTGCTTCTATGGCGTCTCTTCTTTCCGATTCCAGAAAATCCCTTCAAAGGTTTGTTTGTTATCGTTTGCTGTTGATTTTGAAGTGTTTATTTGGGTGTTTGTTCATCTGTTGGTGTTGAATTTGTTTGTGAATGTAATTTGTTAGTTGTCATTTAGGGGTGTTTGAAAACCAAAGTTGCAATTGTTGGTTGCAAGTCATATTTTGGGCGAAAGTGATTATGGTTATATGATTTTAGTCCAAGTAATAGAAAATGGAGTAGTTAAGAACATAGTTGTCAAGGCTCAAGGCGCACTCAAGGCGCAAAGGGTGAGCCTTGGCCTAGCGCAAGCTGGTTTGGGTTTCTTTAAGGGAGTCACATAGTATAAAAGTACCATTTTTAGGGGTTTTAGACGTGTGTTTTAGGCTTTTTTATAGGTAGTTTAGGCTGTTTTATGTTGATTTCAGTCTTATTTAGGGCTAGTGTAATTGTTTCAGAACTTTAGACAATTTTTGGGCGGAAAGATCGCTTGAAAAATGGAGCATTTGAAAGCGAGGCAAAAGGCTACACTGGGTTGCACCTAAGGGCCTAGGCGCACGTGATACGTACCCAATGATGGATTTGGGTCAAACTGGGTGGGTCAGACCCAGCTGCTGGATAGAGGGAAATCGGGTGGAGGAAAGATTAATGGTGGGAAAATATTTGAACAGACTGAAGGTGGGGAGGGGTGATCCACGAATTCAGGAAGTGGGGAACAATCTCAAACTGTTCCTTCCAATGATTAGCTTAAGTAGTACTATTTTCCCTGCATTTTCTTTAGTCTGGTTTTACTACTTTGTTTAGGTTATTAACTTGTATTGGAGATCATACCCTTCCCGAATTGGGTACACTATCTGTAATCCTTTTGTTTTATCTAGTAATCAAGCCGACTGTTTTTGGCTCTATACACGCCTTGTGGGCTTTTGACATCAGAGGTTAAGAAGTTGCTGGAAGAAAGAGAGATGATATAGTATTTGATAAATGTAACTATAAAATATACAGTTTTTGGAATGATATGAATCAGATGAGATAGTGTTTGAAATGTTGAGGTAATTAATAATCATCTGTTGAGTGTTTGCAAAATAGTATTTTTAAAGTTTTACTTGTAAAACAAACCCTAAGCAGTTACCGATTATTTAGACCGAACACAAGAAACTGATTATCTTTGACTTGAAATAGGCAATAATCAGATAATTGTAGTATAATTGATACCAGATTTGAAAACAGAACAAAAACACAGCAATTTTTTGGAACTCCTTCTCCAATTAATTGATAGGAAAAAACTTACATCCATCAAAGAAAAACCTACCTATTTTATAGCTAACTAACCTTGTCCATCAAGTTAATCAACTCCTACAAATTAGGCTTTATCTCATATCCTTTTGAGATAAACTTTAAATCACCAAGACTTATCTCAAATCCATTGGAGATAAAGTTTCAAACTACCTTGACTTATCCCTTTATTTAATTAGATAATAAGTTTAAAAAACTACAAAATAGACCCTAAACTTTGTTTAATGTCAAGATGGTCCAACAATCACCCCCCCAATCTTGACCTTGAGTCTTCTGTTATTTTCCAGTATCTTCAATCATCTTCACCCCCAGAATTTCTCTCATCTCTGTAAATTTAATCTTCGGTAGAGCTTTGGTGAGGATATCAGCTCGTTGTTGATCCCCGTTGATGTGTTCAACCTTGATCTGATCTTTCTCAACACATTCACGTATGAAAAATAGCGAGTATCAATGTGTTTGCTTCTCCCGAAGAACACAGGATGTTTCATTAGGTCAATTGCAGATTTGTTGTCAACTTTAATTACCACCAGCTCCTTTTCCCTTCCCGTAATTTCAGCTAACAATCCCTTAACCAAATCGCTTGGCAGGCTGCTGAAGTTGCAGCCATAAACTCCGATTCGCAGGAGGATAAAGCCACTGTTGGCTGTTTTTGAGAGCTCCAAGTGATAGGTCCATCAGCAAAGTAGAACAATAGACCTGTAGTTCCTTTTCCATCATCCAGATCAATAGAATGACTGCTGTCACTAAATCCCAACAGCTTATCACTTCCATTCCTTCTATAGCAAATTCCCAGATCTGTAGTCCCTTTCACATATCTCAGAATCTGTTTTACAGCTTGTGAGTGAGTAGTTTTAGGCTCTTGCATGTACCTGCTTACATATCCAACCGAGTATGCAAGATCTGGTCGCGTATGTGTTAAGTACCGCAGACACCCAATTATTTTTCTGTACTCAGTTGCATCCACACTTCTGCTGCCATCATCTTTTCTCAATTTCAGCCCTGGTTCCATTGGGAATTTGGTGAAATTGCACTCCCACATTCCAACTTGCTTTAAGATCTTTTTAGCATATCCCGACTGCTTGATCTTGATGCCATCTTTGCTTTGCATAACCTCAAGTCCAAGATAATAAGAAAGTTGACCCAAGTCACTCATTTCGAACTTATCTTCCATCTGTTTTTTAAATTGCAGAATTTTTTCGAGGCTGTTTCCGGTTACTATCATGTCATCCACATAGATTCCCATTAAGAGAGATCCTCCGTGAGTTCTTCTTGTATACACGGCTTGTTCAAGCATGCATCGTTTGAACCCAAACTCTTTTAAACCGCATCTAACTTTGTATTCCAAGCTCGTGGAGCTTGTTTCAATCCGTAAAGAGCTTTTTTCAGTTTATACACCTTTGTTCCTTCCCTTTCTTGACAAAACCTTCAGGCTGAGTTACAAATACCACCTCTTTGAGATCCCCATGTAAAAAGCTGTTTTGACATCTAGATGATGTACATGCCACCCTCTTTGAGCTGCTAATGCCAGAATGAGTCTAACAGTCTCAATTCTGGCTACGGGTGCAAACACCTCGTCGTAATCTACTCCATGTTGTTGGATGTAACCTTTTGCAACTAACCGGGCTTTATAACGCGTAAGCACACCATTGGCATCTCTTTTGCTTTTATATAGCCATTTTAAACCAATTGGCTGATGTCCAGGGGGTAGATCCGTTAACTCCCAGGTGTTTTTTTTCTCAATGAAGCAATTTCACTTTCCATTGCTTGCTCCCATTCTTTATGACCTGTGGCCTCTTTGAATTTTGTTGGATCTCCTTCGGTAAGAAGTAGATCATAGACCTCATTTAAATTCTTCCAGCCTTGAGGTGGTGTATCATCGTAGGTTTCTTCTTCAGCCAAAGATGGGTCTGCTGGGTCATCTTTATCCGTAGGCAACCGAGGTAACATAGGTCCTCGATTTGTAAAAGTGGCTTCTTTGGGCTGCTAGAACAGAATGTAGAGGATTTTTATCACCAGATGGCTCTGCTGAAAAGTTTTCATGATCTATATGAGGAAGGTCTTGCTGCGATGGGCCTGTTTGATCTAAGCTTTGTGGCTGTTTAGATCCGCAGGCTCAGGTTCTTTATTATATTCCTCTGGATCAGTTCTGAATGGATTTATTTGGATCACAAAATCAGCATCTTTGTCACTAGAATTATCGAAGTACTCTTGCCAGTCCCATTTTCTATTTTCATCAAATTTTACATCTCGACTGATGACTATCCTTCCTTCTTTGACATCATACATTCGATAGGCCTTTGAACCTGCTTCGATTCCTAGATGTACCATTGGTAAGCTTCTATTGTCTAGTTTCTTTAGCTGGTTTGAAGGCACTCTCACATAACCAACGCATCCAAATACACGTAGATGATCCATCCTTGGTTTTCTTCCTTTTAGAGCTTCATATGGGGTCTGATCAGTCAAGCTTTTCGTGGGCAGCCTGTTCAGCACATAAACTGAGTGCCTGACAGCTTCAGCCCACAGGTTTTGTGGCATACTCATCGCGTTGAGGATGCTTCTTGTTGTGCTCAGTACCGTACGATTTCGCCTCTCAACTATTCCATTTTGTTGAGGGGTGTAGGGTGCGGTCAACTGTCTTGTAATACCTGCCTGCTCACAAAACAAATTAAATTCCCGGGAGGTAAATTCTCCTCCCCGATCAGTCCTGAGAACCTTTATTTTTCCTCCATATTGATTTTCGGCAGAGGCTTTGAACCTTTTGAATTGTTCAAAGGTTTCATCCTTTGTTTTTAACATGAAAACCCACATAAACCTACTGTAGTCATCAACAAGAAGTAAATATACCTGTTTCCAGCTGGTGTAGGTGGAGATATTGGGCCACACAGGTCTGCATACACCTGGTCCAGTGTTTTTCTGCTCTGAAAACAGTTTGATCAGGAAAGCTTTGTCGTGTATGTTTACCAGCTAGGCATGCCTCACACATTTGGGTAGGATGGTTTATTGCTGGTACCCCAAGAACCACCTTTTTGTGCCAATTCGTGTAATGGTGTCGAAGTTCACATGACCTAAACGAGCGTGCCATATCCATGCCTGATCTTCTACTTTTGAGTGCAGACAAACAGGTGAGCCAATTTTTAAAGTGATCTTGTACAACCGATTTGGTGATCGTTGTGCCTTTATTAATAAACTTCCATCGGGCTCATACATCCATAAGAATTCCTGTT
The DNA here is from genome assembly GCA_025506505.1 of Flaveria sonorensis. Classification (NCBI taxonomy): domain Eukaryota; kingdom Viridiplantae; phylum Streptophyta; class Magnoliopsida; order Asterales; family Asteraceae; genus Flaveria; species Flaveria sonorensis. The sequence continues at coordinate 193,991 of JACCIY010000264.1, forward strand.
TCATTAGGATCTCACACCCCCCTTCGGTGAGTTGCCCAAGACTGATGATGTTGCTTTTCAAGAATGGAATGTAGTACACATCCGTCAAGAGACGATGTTCTCCATTCTTGCATTCCAGCAGAATTGAGCCTCTTCCTTCAATGTCAACACATGATCCGTCCCCAAATCTCACCTTGCCTCCTACCTTTGTGTCAAGTTTGGAAAACAACCCTTTATTTCCCGTCATGTGATTAGATGCCCCGTTATCTAAGTACCACGCGAATTGTTCATCTTGATTAGACACATATTTGGCTGGATACACCTTTTCCTCAGTGAGATAGATCAGCTCCTTTTGATCTAAAAGCAACTGTCATTAAGAGTGCAGGCTTGTCAACATTAGCCTGTGGTTGGTTACCTTCTTCCTTTTTCCTTGTCGGGCAATCTGCAGAGAAGTGCCCTAAAGCATCACATCTGAAACATTGTAATTGTGAGCGATCCTTCTTCTGGTTTGATGAGCCTTGAGTTCCACTTTGTGCAGCTTGACCTCGGCCAACTCCACGCCCTCGGCCTCCAAATCTTCCACGACCACGACCTCGGCCTCGGGTTTCAGTGTTGCCCCCTCGACCTCGGCCATAGCCCTTTTCAAGTCTCCTCTTTGCCTCCCAATCCTCATATGAAAGCAGCAATTGGTTTTGATTGTTGCTTGATCCTTTTGACTTCAAACAGGCCCTTTCTTCATAGGCCTTCAGTCGCCCGACAACCTCCTGAAACTTCACAGTTTTAAGGTTCACCAACTGTTCGATTGTAGCCACCATATTCAGGAAATTTTCAGGCATGCTTGTTAGTAATTTCCTGACCAAAGTTGATTCATCAATGACCGATCCAAGTGTGGCTGATTTAGAGGCAATCCCAGAAAGCTTTGCCACAAAATCATCCACTGTTTCGCTTTCCTTCATCTTGATTGTATCGAACTCGGTCTTCAATGATTGCAACCGGGCCTCCATGACTCGTTCAGCTCCAAGATGGCGAGTTTTTATTGAATCCCAGATTGCTTTGGCAGTGTCACAACTTGCAATTTGTAGAATCAGATCTTCAGGGAGTGCTTGATACAGGTATGCGATTGCCGAGTTGTCCTTCTTTGAATCGACATTGGATCCTGGTTCGATCGCCTCCCATATTCCTTGAGCCTTGAAAATCGCTTTAATTTTAAGAGACCAGATTTGGTAATTGGTTGCTGTTAGAATCGGGCACTGAAATTGAAGATTCAGCTTCTCATTCTGGTTCACGTTTTGCTGCACAACTTCCCCCATCGTTTTAAGCTTTGATCTCCTCTTGTATTGCTGCCCTGTTTTCAGATCTGGTGATTGATCCAGACCTTCGAATCAACTGCCCAAGTCTTTTTAAACACAGCTCTGATACCAATTGTAGTATAATTGATACCAGATTTGAAAAATGAAAACAGAACAAAAACACAGCAATAGTTTTGGAACTCCTTCTCCAATTAATTGATAGGAAAAAACTTACATCCATCAAAGAAAAACCTACCTATATTTATAGCTAACTAACCTTGTCCATCAAGTTAATCAACTCCTACAAATTAGGCTTTATCTCATATCCTTTTGAGATAAACTTTAAATCACCAAGACTTATCTCAAATCCATTGGAGATAAAGTTTCAAACTACCTGGACTTATCCCTTTATTTAATTAGATAATAAGTTTAAAATAAACTACAAAATAGACCCTAAACTTGTTTAATGTCAAGATTGGTC